>ONZH01027491.1:0-47892 GCA_900303285.1 Rhinella marina | reverse complement strand
TTTTTACCATTTATATAATTGAAGAACATTTTAGGGTTAGTTTTACTCTCTTTAGCAATAAGTCTTTCAGTCTCTAGTTTAGCTGCTTTTATTTGTCTTTTACAAATCCTATTTTTTTCCTTAGTTTTCAATGCTTCCTCGCTCCCCTCCTGTTTTAATGATTTAAATGCTTTCTTTTTGTCATTTATTGCTTTCTTTACAGTTCGATTTATCCACATTGGTTTTTTCTTGTTTCTTATCATTTTATTCCTATACAGTATGTACCTCTCACAATTAGATATTAGGATGCTTTTAAAAATATCCCATTTTGTGGCTGTATTTTTATTTTCGAAGATTTTGTCCCAGTTAGTTAGACCTATGGCCTCTCTTAGATGGCTAAATTTAGCATTTTTGAAGTTTGGTATTTTTGTTCCTCCCTGAAGAAATGCTTTTTTTAATGACAATTTAAAGGTTATTATTTTATGGTCACTGTTACCCAGGTGTCCCCCAACCTGCACATCTGTTGTTCTGTCAGGTCTATTGGTTAATACTAAGTCCAATATGGCCGTCCCTCTAGTCGGGTCCTGAACCAGTTGGGAAAGGTAATTGTCTTTGGTTATTGCCAAGAACCTGTTTCCTTTATGAGATATACAGGTTTCAGTTTCCCAGTCTATATCTGGGTAGTGAAGTCCCCCATAATAACAACCTCATTCTGATTTGCCGCCTCGTCTATTTCATTTAGAAGTCGATTTTCTGTGGCCTCTGATATATTAGGTGGTTTATAATAAACTCCTATTAGTATTTTATTATTGTTTTTGGCTCCATTTATTTCTACCCACAGTGACTCCACATCTTCATGTCCCTCACTTATATCTTCCCGGATTGTGGGCTTTAGACAGGACTTTACATAAAGGCAGACCCCTCCCCCTCGCCGGTTTTGACGATCCTTTCTAAAAAGATTGTAACCCTGTACATTAACTGCCCAGTCATAGCTATCATCCAGCCATGTCTCAGTAATTCCCACTATGTCATAGTCCTCCTCACACATCACTAATTCCAGTTCACCAATTTTATTAGTTAGGCTTCTGGCATTAGTGTACATACAATTAGGAGGTCTATGTATATTTTTTACCCCGTTTGTCAATTTACTATTACTTATGAAATGAATATCCGGGGTTCTTGGGTTACTTTGGTTGTTGTTTTGCACAGTCTTTTCCCTACATTCCTTACTAACCCCAGCCCCCACTAACCCCCCACTTTTCCTTCCTATGACCCACTCTCTATCTACACTATCTACCCCCTTATTAGTATGGGCACCCACCCTCCCCCCAGATCCTAGTTTTAAAGCTCCTCCAGCCGTCTAACCATTTTTTCCCCCAGGGCAGTTGCACCCTCCCCATTAAGGTGCAGCCCGTCCCTACTGTAGAGTCTGTAGCCGACAGAGAAGTTGGCCCAGTTCTCCATGAACCCAAACCCTTCCTTCCTGCACCAGCCTCTGAGCCACTTATTTAACTCCCTAATCTCCCGTTGTCTCTCTAGTGACGCTCGTGGCACTGGTAGTATTTCTGAAAACACTGTTGAGGTGGACTTAAACCTGTCCTTTTTGGAATTCAGTCAGTCATTCCGAATTGTTTTGAACATGGGTGCGCACAATAATTAAGGACAAAACACAGACTTATGATTCCAGTATTAAGTCCTTTGGCCGTGCTTTTGTGGCAAAATCATTACAGCCTCTGGGCTTTTTCTTTATTAACACACGTACTTATTCGATACAAAAAGGAAAAGGGGGCGTAAGCATGCAAATAGCAAACAATATCATTCTTGATTGGATAGAAGTTGCATTCCATTCTACGTCACTAGCTTGAAAAAGTCATATTGATAAGAGTACGGGGGCCATCTTGGACTAGTTAAATATATATATATTATACGCAAGCTTTATAAAAGTTACAAAGTATAAAAATATAATATAAAAAGTATATATAAATATAATATAAAAAGGTATAAGATTATAATATAAAAATTACATTCACATTATCACAATAGAAAAGGTGGGGGCTTTGTTCACAGTCTTGTTTCCCCAGCAAGCTGATAAGCATTATACACGCATTCCTTTGTGACACTGCACCGCAGCATCTTGGACACAATACCAGGATATAGACATTCTATACAGCTGCATAAGCATTTACAAAGCTGAGATATATATATATATATATATATATATATATATATATATATATATATATATAGCATTAAATACATGTATATACAAATGACATAAAACTGTAAGGGGAAAATTCAGTATTTCTACCGGTCTACACAACACTTCCTATTCTGAAAACACTGACCCATTTCACCTGACAGAAGAGGCAGTGAATAATTCTCATACGTTGAAGCTGTGCATAACCTCAGCCTGGCCCTGGGTATTCCAAAATATGACGAGGAATTTCAGCTGTTTTGCTCAGAAATGCAGGGTCACAATACGGTTGTGATGACTCAGAAACATGGTGACCGCCAGAGGCATACTTTTCTGCCAGATTATATCCTGTCGCCAGAGGCGCCCCCTCCTGTGTCAGGGCAGTAGCGGCAGTGCAGGCAATGATAGAAAAAGCTTCTGAAATTGTGTTAGACTACCCGGTGATTGTACAAACACCTCATGACATTCAGGCACATTTCTATGGCCAGGCAACTTAGACTCCAGTGTGCACTCCTCATGGTACTCATACTACTCTGAATCCTGCTATTATGTTGCCGATTAAAGATTCAGAAATGGGGGAGGGAGGTGTATCAGAACTTTTAACCAATCTTGTTGAACATGACTGAATACAATTAATACAGCAGGAAACATTTGGTTTTGAACATATTCATGAAAAACCCCTTGATAACCCTGATTTTGAGTATTTTGTAGATTGAAGCCGTTTCCACACTGGATATGCAGTGGTCACACAGCATAAGGTAGGGACAGCTGAACCACTGCCACCTCACATGTCAGTGCAAGAGGTGGAGCTGAAGGCACTCACTGAGGCTTGTAGATTGGCCAAGGGGAAGAAGGTGATCATCTACACAGACTCAAGGTATGCTTTTGGTATTGCACATGAATATGGACCTATTTGGCGGGCCAGGGACTTCCTAACATCAGCAGGCCAGCCTATAAAGAATAAAGACTCTGTACTTGAACTTATGAACTCTCTGTTGTTACCAGAGGAGGTTGCTATTATTAAGGTAAAGGCTCATACAAGATGTACCACGGTGGAAGCAAAAGGCAATGATTTAGTAGACAAGGCGGCCAAACAAGCTGCACTCCAGCCACTAAATGCTGACGCCACCCCGGTGAGAGCCTTGAGACCTGGGGACATTTCAGTAAGTACATTTCAGAGAATGCTCGAACAAGCCCCTCCTGGGGAAAAAGAACAAGGGGCCAAACATGGAATTTGGAGAAAACAAGGACAAAATTTGTCTACCACGCCCTCTATACCCAGCTATGGCACAGGAGGCCCACGGGCCCACTCACCTATCAGAAGGTGCCATGGTAAGTGTGGTTAATGCAGGGTGGATTGCTCCAGGATTTCCTACAGTAGCCGCTCGGTTTGTACAAGGATGTATGGTCTGTGCACTGAACAATCCTGGTCAAGTGGTGAAGACTCCAAGCAAGCACACCCCGAGGCCACTTTACCCGTTCCAGAGACTGCAGATAGGCTATATACAACTGCCTAAGGTAGGAGTATATGAGCTTGTCCTTGTGTGTGTTGATCTCTTTTCAGGGTGACCGGAAACCTTCCCAGTAGCAAAGGCAAATGCAAAGAACACAGCAAAGAAACTGGTCAGTGAACTGGTGTGCAGGTATGGTGTCCCTGAAGTTATTGAATCAGACAGGGGTTCCCCAGATTAGGATTGTATTTTTCCGCAATTGGTTGCAAATGAACAATGATAGCCTAAAAAGCTTCGTGTGGGCCTCACAAAGAGGCTTGAAAACTCCCATAAACAAGTGTTTGCTTCCCTTCCAGATTCAGTAGAAGGAACACACAGTCTGAAACCAGGAGACTGGTGGTGATAAAAAGACATGTGAGAAAAGGTCTGGTTCCCAGATTTGATGGTTCTTTCCAAGTCCTGTTGACTACTCATACAGCAGTAAAGGTTGAAGGACACGCTTCTCATTGCAAGAAAGTCCGACGCCCAAGGATGAAGATCCTCCTGCTGACAGTGGCTCTGACCCTGAGCGTTTCAGCAGTATTTCATCCACTGAATGATGAATGGGACAATGCTTTCAATGACACTGACAGTAGAATTAAGGACTGTTGGATCTGTACTCTCAGTCCTGTGAGTTCAAGAACTGTGCCTTATCTGGCAATCCCTCTGACCGTTAAAGAACTTGTTCATATGTCTTGTACACCGAGTGTACTCGAGCGCAATGCTCGAGTCTCTTCCCCGCACTGTAATATTGATTTGTACGCTAATGCATACAAATTTGTATGCTAATGCATACGAATTTATATGCTATGCGTATGCATTTGTACGCTAATGCGTACGCATTTGTATGCTAATGCGTACGCATTGTGCGCTAATGCCTACAAATTCAGTTAATTAGCATACTTTTACGAGTGAAAGGAGTAAAAGAGGAGAAGTTGCGATTCTGACCTTTTTCTATTAACCAGACACCCTCCCCTCTTCCGAGCAGGGGGTGCCTGGATTAGTCCCATTGACTAACATTATGCTCGGGTGCTCGGCTGAGCACTCGAGCAACCCCTAGTGCTCGGCCAGAGCATACAAGCACAGAGGTGCTTGCTCAACACTAGTCTCTACATCCTGTCTGGTCTATCAATCGGCTGGGTCATAATAATCTGCAGCAGAGCATGATCCGAAATCCCCCTTGGCAAATAAGACACTGCTCTCACCATGGATAGAGAGACAGGTTTGCCAAAGGAGAGAGCGATACGGGACATAGTATCTCCCAAGGCAGAATAGCATGAGAATGGTCTAAGAGTCAAGTTCCTCCATCTCCTGAGTTCCACTAAATTGTGGGCCGTCGCCCAATTAGATAAAGCTGGATTGTGTTTAAGTGGTCAATCTGTCTAGCTGGTTGTCTAATACTACTTTGAAATCCACTAGAATTACAAATTAAGCTCGGGGCAATAAAGCCACCCTGGCCATAATGTCATCTAGTAGTGATCTGCAGAAAGGTGGGGTGACACACAGTCCAACAACAATCAAGGGGCTACCACGGATAAAGCTATATAAAAGAATAAACCTGCCGTGCAGGTCTACCTGTACAGTGTTCAGCTGCAATGGCAGCGCTTTACTGACCAGAATGGAGACTCCCCGTGCCTTTTTCGTATACTTCGCATGGTGTGTTTGTTCCACCCAGGGGAGCCGGAGAGAAAGTATCTTGCGATCCCTCAGATGTGTTTCCTGCAAAATAAGTATATCAAGGGCATGAGTCTTAAGGATCTTTTGATTTTGCAGGCCTCTCACATTCCACAAGATTATCTTAAACGTCGCCATAATGATGACTTACCCTTATATATCACATAATGTTCTCTCACGGCCCTGAGGTGATATATATACTTCCATTCACACCAACTTACAACTAGAGATGAGCGAATCTATTCGCCACTTGGTAGATTCAATATGAATCTTCGCAATTCTGTACTCTGAAGCGGATCCGCATCTTTTGAGATTCGCTCCATTCAAATCTTAAATGTTCTTAAACCTTTGTACGTAAATGCTACGTACTTGTCTGATGAATTGTACGCTAATGCTACGTATCAGTTCATTTATACGCTGATGCGTACGAATTCAGTAATTAGTGAACTTTTACTGTATGTTCGTTATTTGTGCAGAAATGTTCGTGGTGAGAGCGGCAAAAAGCCCGGGAAGAAGCCTAGTGCAGGGCTAGTAATTTTAATCAGGCAGGGAGAGAGACAAAGACCTGCAGGGCCACAGTCAAGTGACAATGTCTGGCACGGAAAAGCAAAAGGGTTACACTTCCAGTCAGATCTCGAGCTCAAAAAAAAGGAGAAGGTGGCACAGGCCAGCAGTGGCAAAGTGACATGTGGCTTCAGCTTCTACCAGTAGAATTCGTAGTAGTTGGCCACTGTTCAACCAGGCTAACCCACCAAGGCGCAAAATTGTTGTGGAGGAGAAAGTGGATGAGGTAGTGGAGTGGATGGCTCACTAATCTCAATCACAGCCGGATGACATGCTTTCTTCTGCTGACACTGTATCATGTAGCCAGGGCGTGACTCAGAGCATTCCTCCTGCTCCACCATTCCGCTCCACCAAAGCCTGTCATTCTCTGCATCCTCTCTGCCTTCAGTGCCCCCTCCTACTGGTGCGCCTTCAGTGTTTTATCAAATAAAAGGCCACCGAACCCCACCGCATAATCCGGCAGATATTGAGGAAAGCCTCCCCGAGGATTTTTTTAGAGAGCAGTCAGTGTTTGGACTGCCCGGAAGCGGAGGTTGGTGGGTAATAGCCGATACTGCAGTCAGACAAAAGTGGTGTGGAGTCTGATGATGACTGTGTGTTAGACAGGAGGACCTGGGAGCCAGATCGGGCTGGTGAGGAGGATTTGATCTCCGAGGAGGAGGGCGGTGGTAGAGGCATCAACAGAGGGCAGAGGCGAGGTAGGCCCAGGCCTGCCTTGGGAACTAGTGAGACCCCAAGTAGAGTAGAGCCGGCATCAGGGTCTAAGTGTGCAAGGGCTATGCCAGTCTTGGCCACTTCTGGAGGCCGAATGTCAGGTGTGTGGAAGTATTTCACCACTCTGCCGGGGGACATCAGCATGGCCACGTGCAATTTCTGTAAGCAGAAATTGAGCAGTGGGAAAGCCTCAAATGTAGGGACCACTGCTCTGTGGAACCATCTGAAGCCGCCAATTTGTCTAACCAAGTTGGATTACTGCAGCGCTTTGATTCAGAAGAGCTGGCTACTTCTCATGGGGTCCCTTGCGTCAGGCAGCCCGCATCCAGGGGCGTAGTTAGTACATACACCTCGTCGTCAACCATGTGCGTTTCTCCACCTCCTCTTACTCGTCAGCCGTCCATCATCGATTGTGTAGCCAGGAAGCAAGTTTACGCAACCAGCAATCCAACAGTGTGCAAACTTAATTCTCACCTGACCAAGTTGCTGGCTGTGCAGTCTCTACCGTACAATTTAGTTGATTGTACAGATTTTAGGGAGCTGATGGCTTGCGCTCAGCCGTGCTGGCAGATGCCTAGCCGGCATAACTTTTCAAATAAAGCTATCCCCGCCCTTTACTCGCACGTGGCAAACAACATATAACGCTCCCTGCAGCTGTCTCTCTGCAGTATCGTGCACGTCACGGTCGACACCTGGAGCAGTGCATATGGCCAGGGGCAATACATGTCCTTTACGGCCCACTGGCTGAATGTTTTTAGTGGCAGCGAGGCAGCAACCTCCCAGCAACAGGGCCAATTGCTTTTGGCACCTCCACGCACTTTCCAGCCAGGATTGCAGTCTAGCACCACACACTTATCAGCTTCCTCCTCCACGGGCAGTCCGCCTGCAGGAGCATCAGGGCAGAGATTTGACCCCCCCTCCTTCCTATCACATGTGCCAGGTTAAACACTGCCACGCTGTGCTAGACTTAATCTGTCTTGGCAACACCAGCCACACAGGCCAGCGTTTGCTGCATCACATCAAGCTGCAAATTGCACACTATCTGTCTCCCCGCTGGCTGGAAGTGGGCAAGGTCGTGAGTGATAACGGGACAAATATAGTGGGCAGTGCTGAACCTGGGGCAATTCACACATGCTCCCTGTATGGCACATGTCCTAAATCTAGTGGTTCAGAGATTTCTCAAAACATTCACTGGCCTGCGCACAGTGCTGGCAAAGTCACGGAAGCTTTGCACTTATTTGAGTCACTCTTATGTGTCCCGCAACGCTCTGCTGGACTTGCAACAGCAAAACGGTCTTCCGCCACACCAGTTGATAGGTGATGTGCCAACTCGATGGAATTCCACGCTTCATATGTTGTAGCGGCTCCTTGAGCAGCGGAGAGCAGTGTATGACTTTGATTTCCATCAGTGGAGGCTGGTCCGAGATGCCTGCAGTGTGCTGAAGCCCTTTGAAGAAGCCTCAAAATTGGTCAGCCGGGACAGCTGCAGTGTGAACGACATTGTTTCACTAATATTTGTCCTTGAAAAGACACTGTCGCTTATGCAGCAGGGGGTAATGGGGGAAGGAAATCCTGCACATCTCTTTGCAAGCCATGCTGTAACTGTTGGGGAGCCCCAACGACAAAGTTCCATGAAGGTGCAGGAGGAGGATGAGGAGCTTTAGCTAGAGGAGGGGGAGGAGGAGTTTGATGATGACGAATACTGGCTTGCGATGCTTCTGGACCCGCGGTATCACTCCAACATAGGGGATTGTTTTCCTCTGCAGGAAAGGGAGTAGAAATTAGCTTCATACCAGGAGAAGCTATGTACTAACCTGGCCACAGCTTTCAGCCAGCCCCAGCCTTCTGCTAGTGTCTCTGAAAGGGAGGTCCGGCAGAGTCACCCACCTCCTGCCACAACCAACAGCAGCCAGGTAAGCCTCATGAGTATGATGGAAAAAAAAATTTCAGCCTCCCAACAGCCGCAGCCAAGTGAGCAGGCCCAGTCCACCCACCTCAACGAACAGGTTGAGGCTTGCCAGCAGTCTGGCTCGCAAAGCCTCTTCTCAGACCCACTGGACTTCTGGGCAGTCAGAATACAACAGTGGCGGGAACTTGCCCACTATGCACTTGGGCTTCTTTCCTGCCCAGCCTCAAGTGTCATGTCAGAGAGGGTTTTAGCGCCGCTGGGGGGGGGGTGACACCCAAACGGACCAAACTGTCACCTGGCAGTGTCCAAAAAACACCTTTATAAAAATGAATCAAGGCTGGAGTACCTCCGATTTTCACACTCCTCTTGCTGAGGGAGATGATTAGATCAGGCCTTGCAGGCCAAAATAGTCCAAGTGTCTTCTCACTGTTGCTGTTAGCCGGCCAATAAAGTTGCAGGCCAAACGTCTTGTGTCATGGGCTGAGCGAACCCGAACTCCCCAAACCAAAACCCCTAAAGTTTATTAAAATCCAAAAACTGTTGTCTACCTCCGTCTCCGTTTTCAACATTACCACTTAGCAGGGTAGCAGCTGTTGTTATACTCCACCGTTCTTAGTTCTATTTAGTATGCGTAAATTTGTGAGATTGTTATACTCCACCGCAGTTTGTTGTATTTACTATTCACTCTCTGCTGTGCTGAATTACCCCGTCCCCTACTACTACTGGCTGTGGCACCCATGAAAAGCCCATATATAATTTTCACTGCCTATCTTTACAAGGTAGAATGTTTACAGGCTTGTTGTCCAAACAAGCCCAGCCTTTTTCTCTGACTGTAATCCGGGAACCGGAGTGTGCGTAATGTATTAATGCTTTGGCCCGAAGACACCCTGTGTTCATTATTCCTGGAAAATGGCCTTTGGACAATTTTTGGAGGCTCCGGTCTGAACAGACATCCCTGTCGTCTTCACACTAATGTGGGCTCTGGCCTATGCACAATTTTTTGAGGCTCCGGCCTAAACAGACACCCCTGTCTTCTTCACACTAATGCGGGCTACGGCCTATGCACAATTTTTTGAGGCTCCGGCCTAAATAGACACGCCTGTCTTCTTCACACCAATGCAGGCTCCACCCTATGCACAATTTTTGGAGGCTCCGGCCTAAACAGACACCTCTATCTTGAACACACTATGTCAGGAAGGGGTTAAAGGTTTAAAGAAAAAATCAAAACACAGGTTTTAGAAGAATAATTTTAGTAATAAATAATAATAACTTTCAAAAAATAATAAAAAATAAACCAAAGGACAAAAAAAAAGGTTACGCCGGCCTTTACCGACGTCTGGCCATCATAGCCTGCAGCTCTCGGAGCTCTAGCTGCAGGTCGCAAATAAGCCGGGAGGCAGCATGGAGCCTGGTGTCAAAGCGGCGTAAGGCTGCCTCCACCTCAAAGTCTGTCGGGATATCTGTAGGGGTGGAAACAGTCATATAATTAGTATGATCCAGTTAAAGGGGTTGTCCCACGAAAAAAATTCTAAACTTTTAAACCAGGACCAAACCTGGATAATACCTTAGCAATTGCATGTCATTAAATATTTGGTATATCTACTGGAACAAGTTATTCAGTGACGTGTATCTGTATTGAGCCATTTTTTTTCTTTGAACTGCTCACTGAGGCCACACATGGTAATTTTGGGGTTTGTACTTACTGGACACCCATACTGAGTGGTCTTCCCATGGTCCTGGGGAAAACTCCTCCCTGACGGTTGGAACTACAAAAGATAAAACATAAATTTAGCTTATATTTTGAAGACAGAAGGTCCACCCATTACACTTTTTATTTTACCTACCTTCTACCTCTGGAAGTTGGGGTGGTGGCGGTGTTGGAGGGGCAGGTGGGGTCCTCTCTCACTGTTGTGGTGGAGGAGGGTGAGAGGGGCTCCTCTGTGGTGTAGCAGCTGTCAAAAATCATTAAATAATGGCATTATATTCAACTCTAATGAACAGTTGTGTAGCGCTTCTGACCACCAGTGCTCTACTGTATCACTGCAGCTGCACTCCCACATAGCCTGGATGTTTACACTTACTAGAAGCTGAAGGTACTGTAGGGGCTGTCCGAACATGATGCTCACAGTGACCTTGCTCTGCAACATAAATCTATACACAATTGTTATGATGACTGTTTTTAATACTAACACTGTATACTACTATAAAGATATTATGGGTGAGAAGAGGGCCATATCCATTTTTTTCTTCTAAATGGGTATTTATCGCAATATATATCATTATTGCAATAAATTTTTTAATATCGTTAACATGGGAATATTTTTTATATCGCCCACTCACATTAGCTGCAGCATGAGCACGTCTTTGAGTCTGTGTGTAGGAAGAGGAAGCGCTAACTATGAAGGGGCATATATCTAAGGGTACTTTCTTTCACACTAGCGCAGTTGCCTGACACAAACGGGAGAACGGCCAGCCCCATTAACAATAATGGGGGATGGGGCTGATCCGGGCACTATCCGGCAAGAACGCCGGGAATTGGCAGGACAAATACTGCAGAACAGCCTGCAGAATCACCACCACATATGTGAAAGTAGTCTAAGGCAAATTACTGGGAAGGGGCATGTATCTGAGAATACATTCACTTGTTTGGGTGGAGTAAGAGGTGTGGCCTAGCATGAAAGAAAATTTCTGCACACCGCCCACGTCAAAGTGCCACTGCCAAATAATGAAAACCATATAGATGGACAACGTGGCTCACTGGCCTGGAATATATAATACAATACATAACAGTACACTAACTCTTTAACAGGTTTTTATTTTTCAAATATTTCGTTACTCACCCTGTCGTATTGCTGCACGGATTTCAGCAAGCCACTCTGGGCACTTGAACTTTAAATCAGACCATTTCCGCTGGATCTGGCCCTGGGTCCGCACAGTGTCAAAGCGATGGTGCAAGCCTCGGATTTCCTTCTTATGCTGGTTTGGGTGTCGGTGTGTGCCATCGTAGTCCTGCCGGTCCATCAGCTTCACCATGTATTTAAGCTCTCCAGAGCTAAATGCTGCAGAACACCAGGATGCCATTTGGAAAACTTTGCTCTGCCTCTGAGGAGTGCACACCGCGGCCTAGCGTTGTGTGTGCCTGCGTATTACGCAATCGCTATACAATAGTACGCTGTACATGTTCACATAAGTAGCTTACCTTTAACAACTGTATGTTCGTTATTAGTGCGCGAATGTGAACATGACAGAATAACGAATAATTTGTACGCAGCTTCGACCGAATAGATTCGTATTAAGAACAAATCTTTTTAAAAAATTCGACATGAGACCGTCAACATATGTACATATATGACATCATATATGACCACCATTAGGTTTTTGGTATACTCTTTAACCACCTCCCCCCTTATTGCTAAATAGTGGTCCTTGAGAAAAGAGAATAAAACAAAAGAAAACAAAACCAAAGATCTGCTGCTTTCAGCAAGATAAAGATAACACAAAGATGTAAGACCCGTAAAAAAGGACTCTCCCTTTTTCTCATATTAGTTTCCTCCACTCAGTGCCCCTATAACTCCCGCCATATCACCAGGGGTCATGTTGCCTACATCTCCCTCAGAAAATATAAAACATGCATATTAGGCAGATAAAAATATATAGAGAAAAAAGAACAAAACTTAGATATAGCAGTTCACTGCCTCCTCCCTTGTGGTCGACAAGTGTCCAGCTAGTCTGAAGCTTACTCCGGGGTCTGAAAGAAACAAGTCCCCCCATCAACATGAACTCGCAGTCTCGTCGGGTAGACCATTGTGTACTGCAGTACCATCTCCCGCAGTCGAGTCCGGACCTGCGCAAACTGTCTCCTCTTCTTCTGTACTTCTTCTGTGCTTCAGTGGTGAAGTCCGGGTAAAAAAATATCTTAGTATTTTCATAGGAGATAGTCCCTTTTTTCCTAGCCGAAGCCAAGATTTCGTCCCAGTCTCTGTAGTTTAATATTTTCATTATAAATGGTCTAGAAGGGGAGCACAGTGTCAGGGGTCTAGTTGGGATCCTGTGCGCCCTTTTAATCTCAAAACATTGGGATAAGTGTAGCAGTGCCAGGACCGTTTTTATCAAATTCTCTGCAAAGACCTCCGGTTCTGTGCTCTCTCTGGTAGGCCAAGAATATGAATGTTGTTCTGCTTATTTCTTTGCCTCACTCTGTGTCCTCTATCCCCCAAATCCTTCACTCCACCTCTGTTGTGCGAAATTTTCTCAATATCATGGCAGAGAAAGATAACATAACTTTTGAGATTATCTATTTTAGCCGTCAAGGCAACTTGACACAACGCTATGGCTGTCATGATCTTGTCAGTTTGTAGTGTGCTAACAGATTGAGCTTCCGAGCCATCCTCTCCCTCAGTCTGGCTCATATTATCCATTAGGACTTTGCTTGGGGACTGACGGGGTACTGGAGCAGTCTTCCGCCCCATATGCCATTAATGAGTAAAGTAAAAGTTGAAAAATGACAAAAGACAGGGCATTTACAGTAGTATATGTGGCAGGTGCAGCACCACAACTCCAGGAACAATGAAGTCTAATGACTCCCTAAGAAGAAAACACAGGACCTTTGATATGTAGACCACAGTCCGCAAGATGCCTTTAAGGGTCCAAGATCCTCCTGAGCTTAGAACAGAACAGGGAAGAGGAGCTGAGATTGTGCAGGCTCGCTTCCCCAGCGCTAATCACTGCCAGGTCAGCCTCGTGGCTTTAGTGGGAAAATGGCCGCCAACTCAACCCCACCTCTCCAGCCTCAGACAGGTCCCCTCCTACCTCCGGTTGGCAGCACCGCCTAGGCACCTCCAGTTCTCCCTTTTATACCTGCAGGGATTTGCCTGCTCCCGGTGTGTCTGCGGTATCCGTAGAAGCCACGCTCACTCTCAAACTTGACGCACATAAGTTTTGGTGATCAGGATTAACTTTTTGTAAAAACGATGCCAGCCCATGCACCATGTTGTCCTCCCTGCACTCAATCCTGTTTCAGGTCAAATACTCGAGAATATGCGAATCAATCATCTCTTGAGTTGTTTGACCGAAACAGGATGAGGCTGGGGACACCTCCTAGTTCCTCTACTTGAGGTGTTGTTAGAATACGCGGTATCGGTGGAGTTGCAGGTATAGGTGGTGGCGAATGGCAATGGTCCTGGTGACATTCTTGCCTTTAGGCTTTCCTGTCCCAGTAGATTTGCAGCTGCACTTTGGCTCGATGACTCTCCCTCAGGTTCATCGAGTAAGCTGTCTATAGTCCTGTGGAATTGAAAACCATGAAAAGTTTTAAATAAACCTTTCCAATTTAATTTGAAATTAGCCACGTTAGACACTTGTAGGGATGGTACCTTGTACCATGAGTGGTACCTTGGAACCGAACTCGAGTTTGGGAAATGTTTTTTTATAGTTGAAATCAATTTATGAAAGTTATTACGCAAAGTCTCACGAGAATTCACAAAGTAATAACTCCGGCTCATCGCTCGCTCCGTACTGTATTGAAACAAAGTTTTTGCGAATCGACTTCAGATGTTTCATCCGAAGTTGATTCGCTCATCCCTAGGCACTTGACAATGGCCAATCTTGCGGGCAGTAGGGAACAGCCTGTTGGATCCCAAAAAAAAGGTGTTCTGATAATAGTCCATCAAGCCGACTAAATACTTATTGGTTTTTGGTGGACAGCTGGGTGCAATACTGCAAATGTTCTGCTAAGTGCATATTACACAAGAGCTGAATTCAATTTGTGGTTTAAGCACACTTCTCTGCATACTTGATTAGTTTTGCAGGATTTTTGCAGCACATTTAAAATAAATATATAATTCTTATATTATAAAAAAATCAACATATGGATGCAATTCCAGAACCGGGTTGAGAAACTGTAAGTAGCATGTGTAGAGTGCGACCTGGTCATGCTAGAGGTCACTTCCCGAATCCCAGATCTCTGGTCTGGCTTGAATTAGAATGATCATTTTGTCTATAGCAAAGACGCCATGATGGTAACATGCAGTTGAAAACTCGAAAGCCCAGACTAGCTAGTCTAGACAGTTTTAATTACTAAAAAGTTACATTTTAGGGGACAGGTTATACATTTTTGCAGACACAGATCAGCAAAAAAACCCAAAAACTAATGCATACCGAACATATTCCGTATCCATTCAGTTTTTGCAGATTCATAGACCTGAATGGGGCCACGGAGCTGAGTTTTACTGACAAACATGGAAACATGTTCTATATTTTTTGCAGTGCTGCAGAACGGAATAACAGATACGGACAGCACACGGTGTGCTGTCCGCATCTTTTGCTGTCCCATTGAAATGAATGCGGAACAAAACATACGGCCGTCTGAATAAACCCTTGAATTGGTGGGCGCACAACCCCCTGCACCCCCCATCCTGATGAGTGGTTTGAAGGGGCTGTAGTGCAAGGTCCTAAGGTCATAATAACCGAATATCTCCCACGATTTCGTTGTAGGTTGGTCATTGCACTTTCTCTTTAAATTATTTTAGAGATACTGTGGTTGCAATTGACCACTGTATCCGACAGGTTAAATGTCCGTGATTGGTGTTGTCTACATTCATAAACACTGTTGGCAGGTTTCTGCTGTGTGAAACAGTAGACACCGACTGCCTTTTATGTCCTCAGCTCCTAAGCTGATATAAGTCCTGTACTGCTACATTAGTACTGTACTGTGGTTGTTCAGTGTGGACTGAATGCCCCAATAAATCCACATGTAAATGCTGTTAACCCCTTAAAGACCTGGACTATTTGCATTTGTGCATTTTTAATTTTTTCTCCCCATGTTCCAATAGCCATAACTGTTTTATTTTAAAGTATAAACCTGAAGGTGTCGGCCCCTTACAGAGTAATGAGGGGGGAGTTGCAGAGAGCGATGAGGAGAAAGCAAAACTATTAAATATTTTTTTCTCCACTGTATTCACTGAGGAAAATAAACTGTCAGATGAAATGCAGAATATAAAAGTGAATTCCCCTTTAAAAGTGTCCTTTCTGACCCAGGAAGAAGTACTGGGGCGTCTTAAAAAGATTAAAATAGACAAATCGCCAGGGCCAGATGACATACACCCCCGTATCCTAAGATAATTAGGTAATGTCATAGCCAGTTTGACAGTGTACCACATAAAAGGTTAGTATATAAAATGAGAATGCTTGGCCTGGGAGAAAATGTCTGTATGTGGGTAAGTAACTGGCTCAGTGATAGAAAACAGAGGGTGGTTATTAACGGCACATACTCAGATTGGGTCACTGTCACTAGTGGGGTACCACAGGGGTCAGTATTGGGCCCTATTTTCTTCAATATATTTATTAATGATCTTGTAGAAGGCTTGCACAGTAAAATATCAATTTTTGCAGATGATACTAAACTGTGTAAAGTAATTAACACAGAAGTGGACAGTACACTGCTACAGATGGACCTAGATAGATTGGAGGCTTGGGCAGAGAAGTGTCAGATAAGGTTTAACACTGACAAATGTAAGGTTATGCACACAGGAAGGAATAATGCAAGTCACCAGTACATACTAAATGGTAAAACACTGGGTAGCACAGACTTGGAAAAGGACCTATGAATTTTAGTGAACAACAAACTAAGCTGTAGAAACCAGTGTCAGACAGCTGCTGCCAAGGCCAATAAGATAATGGGTTGCATCAAAAGAGGCATAGATGCCCGTGATGAGAACATAGTCCTGCCACTCTATAAATCACTAGTCAGAACACACATGGAGTATTGTGTACAGTTCTGGGGTCCTGTGAACAAGGCAGACATAGCAGAGCTGAAGAGGGTTCAGAGGAGGGCAACTAAAGTAATAACTGGAGTGGGTGGACTACAGTACCCAGAAAGATTATCAAAATTAGGGTTATTAACTTTAGAAAAAAGATAACAATGTATAAATATATCAGGGGTCAGTACAGAGATCTCTCCCATCATCTATTTATCCCCAGGACTGTGACAAGGGGACATCCTCTGCATCTGGAGGAAAGAAGGTTTGTACACAAACATAGAAGAGGATTCTTTACGGTAAGAGCAGTAAGACTATGGAACTCTCTACCTGACTAGGTGGTGAATTCACTAAAAGAGTTCAAGAGGTGGGGCGTGGCCTGACGCAGCATGGTGTGAGACGCATGGTGAGGAGAGCTCCGACACTTATCCTGCAAAACTTACCTTAGGCATCAGCAATCTTCATAAAATCCTCACCGGAGGGTAGGAAATACCTCCAAGAGCGGGCGCGCACCCTTTCTGCTGGAGCAACATGCCTAGGAAGGCTAAAACACCCCACAGAGTAGAGTGGGACTTGCCGCTCCAACATGGCGCCGGAGAGGAGGAGGGGGAGGGCCCGCACGGCAAGAAGAGCCTCGACATTGCTGCCCGACTCAGCAAGTATGTCCGCAGCCCAGAAGGCATATGTCCTTATCGCTAACTCTTTGGATAAAGACTGGACTCACTACAGTTTCCAGGGATGCCTTCATGAAGCTTTTGGAGCAGGAGCGTGAGTTGCAAGAGAAAAGTTCTACATAGACTCTGGTCTGCGTGAGTTATGGCGCAGAACCTGGACATGTTGCACAGAAAGTTGGGCAAATTAGTTAAAAAATGCCCTAATAGGGAATGTGTAATATGCCAGTTATGGGTCAATTGCATATCACTTGCATTTTGGTTTGGGAGGTGGGGGGAGGGTGGGAGGGCACACTTCGGAAGGGATAGGGGGGTACTGGGATTACTTGTAAAAGGCGGATACAGCGGCATCAAGGATGTGAGGAGATTTTATGTTGTATACTGGTACTATGACTCATATGACTAAAATTGTTAGCTGGAATGTGCGGGGAATGGCCGACGCCTCAAAACGCCACGGTATTTTTAATTATCTGTCTAGATTTCATCCAGCTATATACTGTCTGCAGGAAACGCATCTGACCAATCAAATGCTGCATATGGTGCAAAAAGCATGGGTGGGATATTCGGCGCATTCGGTCCATTCCTCACGTTCCAGAGGTGTTAGCATTTTAGTTCATAAGGCAGTAAGATTTGAAATGATTAGGGAGTATATTGATTCTGAGGGGAGGTTTGTGGGTGTACATTGTACCATTGACGGTAGGAGAATGGTCATAGTGGCGATCTATGTTCCTCCCCCATTCTCAATAATTCCCTTAAGGTTGATCCTTGACTTTTTGTCTGCTTATATCGAGCTTCCATGGCTGTTAGTGGGAGATTACAATGATGTACCTGATGTTCATTTGGATAGATGTAGATTGACTAGTTCTGACAGAACTTCAGGAACTTCATCTCTATCTAAATTTATGACGGAGGTGGGATTAACTGACATCTGGAGAATACGTCATCCTACAGAGCGCAAATACTCTTGCAGTTCCACCACGTATGCTTCTTTGTCACGAATAGATCTGGCACTAGTCAGTGATAACATGATTTCATTAGTGCATTCTTCTGAATATATGCCTAGATCCTTATCTGACCATTCTCCTATGAAGAAAGGGAAAAGTGATTTGGAGGTGCAATGCTTTTTGGCTTAAGTTATTAGGAGGGATGGAAGACATAGATATGTCCATTAAAGAATATTTTTCCTTTAACACAGGTACTGCCTCTGTACATGCCGTATGGGATGCCATGAAGGCTTTTTTGAGAGGGCAATTGATACGAGCTATATGCAAGCATAAATCTAGGTCTAAAAAGGTAGATATTGAAATGCATGAGAAAGTATTAGCAGCAGAAAGGCACTTCGTTCAAAATCCCTCTGAACTTGCCAGGGTAGAAATGCGGGATGCACAAGACAACCTGAGGCTTCACCTATTAACGGTTGCAGATAGGAAAAGACAATTCTCTAAACAAAGATTCTTTGCAAAGGGGGAGAGGGTAGGTCATTTATTGTCGGTTATTTCAAAGGCGCAACAGGGACCGGCCTGTATTGTGGAAATGATTGATTCTCAAGGTCAGAAAACTACTGATACTAATGGTATTTTGGGCATATTGGAAACTTTCCATTCCTCATTGTATAAATCTAGGGCGTCATGCTCTGAGGAGGAAATGTTTTCTTTTCTGAATGGGCTGGAACTTCCACAGCTCACACGGGAAGCAAGAGATTCTTTAGATGCTACAATCTCCTTAGAAGAACTAGGTGAGGCACTGAAAAATATGGCAAATGATAAAGCACCAGGCACAGACGGATTGCCTGTAGAGGTGTATAAGAACTTTCAAGGAGTTCTGTTGCCGGAGCTTCTGAAGGTATAAAATTACTCCTTTGAAGTGGGATCTCTTCCTCGATCTATGCAAGAGGCACTTATTGTTGTAATACCCAAACCGGGCAAGGACCCCACGCTCCCTGATTCTTATAGGCCGATCTCTCTGCTTACAGTGTATGTTAAAATTCTCGCCAAAATACTAGCGACCAGGCTTTTCTAAAGTAATTTTTTCTATAATCCACCCTGATCAGACAGGGTTTATGCCCTCTAAATCTACCTCCATTAACATCAGAAGAGTATTTGCTAGTATACAGATTGATGCTGATAATAAAGGGGACAGAGCGGTGTTGGCTTTGGATGCTGCCAAAGCTTTTGACAGCGTAGAGTGGAGTTACATATGGACCACACTGCACTCCATGGGATTTGGAGACAGGTTCATCAAATGGGTGCAGATATTGTACTCTGATCCCAGAGCCTGTATTAGAGCAAATGGGGAGATATCTTCATCCTTTAACTTGTCACGGGGCACCAGGCAGGGATGCCCACTGTCTCCGTTATTATTCGCTATTGCGATTGAGCCACTAGCGGCGGCGGTACGTAGATCTCAGAGTATACAAGGCTTTAAGTATGGTCTGATTCACAACAAGGTGGCAATGTACGCTGATGACACCTTATTATTTCTGGGTGACACGGCGACATCTCTTTCGGAAGCTATGACCCTGCTTGGTCGGTTTGGAGCTATGTCAGGTTTAGTGATCAACTGGCAGAAATCGGCTCTGATGTTTTTAGACGGTCAGACCTCATCATACACTGCGTTAGCTAATAATATACCTTGTGAGAGGAGTATTAAATATCTCGGAATCTATATCTCCCCGCGCATAGCAGATTTTGAGGAATTAAATCTAACACCACTCCTAGTCAAGTTTAGACAAAAGATCAAAATATGGTGTAAACTGTTTTTATCCATAATAGGGAGGGTTAACCTGATAAAAATGGTCATGATGCCCGAACTATTGTATGTTCTCCATAATGCTCCGATTTGGCTCCCATTGGATAGGTTCCATAGAATTAATTCCATCTTCAGAGATTTAGTGTGGAAACGGGGCCACCCTAGGATTAAACTAGAGACTTTACAGTACTCTAAAACGGCTGGGGGCTTGGCATTGCCAAATCCTTGGATCTACTACTTGGCGGCGCAATGTCAACATTTTAAAGGATGGCTAAAAACAGAAGTGCACGATATGACGGATCAAATATTGAGGCAACAATTAAATGGGAGAGCGCTTTTGTGGATTCTAGAGGGCTCGGGTGTGCCCTTTATAGATGACGGGTGTCCATTAGTGAGACTTATGAGGAGGGTCTGGGAAAAGACTAAGCAGCTAAGAGGGGTGTTGGGAGCCACGGAATATACTCCTTTGTGGCATAATCGTCTCCTCCCTGACTTTCTCTCCTTAACAGGATTTCGGGAATGGGAAGATAAAGGGTTGGTTAGCCTGGGAAACCTGGTAGACGCTGGTTCCTTTCGCACGTTCTCTAGTCTGCAAGAAATATATGACATACCAGAAGGGCAGTTTTACCGATATTTGCAACTTCGTCATGCTTACATGTCAGCTTTTAAGAAAAATGGCCCAGTGGCTGCCAAGGATGCGGCATTAACACTGATTCTATCAGGAGGGGAGAAAAAAGGATTAATATCCACCATTTATCTAATGTTGTTGGATAAGTTTTTGGAGTCTCACCCGCTAGTTAGGATGAAAGGTTGGGAGAGGGACATAGTAACATAGTAACATAGTTTGTAAGGCCGAAAAAAGACATCTGTCCATCCAGTTCAGCCTGTTTTCCTACAAGTTGATCCAGGGGAAGGCAAAAAAAAACCCTGTGAGGTAGAAGCCAATTTTCCTCACTTTAGGGGGAAAAATTCCTTCCCGACTCCAGTCAGGCAATCAGAATAACTCCCTGGATCAACGACCCATCTCTAGTAACTATAACCTGTAATATTATTACCCTCCAGAAATACATCCAGGCCCTTCTTGAACTCTCTTAGTGAACTTACCATCACCACCTCCTCAGGCAGAGAGTTCCATAGTCTCACTGCTCTTACCGTAAAGAATCCTCTTCTATGTTTATGTACAAACCTTCTTTCCTCTAGACGCAGAGGATGTCCCCTCGTCACAGTCACAGTCCTCGGGATAAATAGATGATGGGAGAGATCTCTGTACTGACCTCTGATATATTTATACATAGTTATTAGATCTCCCCTCAGTCGTCTTTTTTCTAAAGTGAATAACCCTAATTTTGATAATCTTTCTGGGTACTGTAGTCCACCCATTCCAGTTATTACTTTAGTTGCCCTCCTCTGAACCCTCTCCAGCTCTGCTATGTCTGCCTTGTTCACAGGAGCCCAGAACTGTACACAGTACTCCATATGTGGTCTGACTAGTGATTTGTAAAGTGGCAGGACTATGTTCTCATCACGGGCATCTATGCCTCTTTTGATGCAACCCATTATCTTATTGGCCTTGGCAGCAGCTGTCTGACACTGGTTTCTGCAGCTTAGTTTGCTGTTCACTAAAATTCCTAGGTCCTTTTCCATGTCAGAGTTACCCAATGCTTTACCATTTAGTATGTACTGGTGACTTGCATTATTCCTTCCCATATGCATAACCTTACATTTGTCAGTGTTAAACCTCATCTGCCACTTTTCTGCCCAAGCCTCCAGTCTATCCAGATCCTGCTGTAGCAGTGCACTGTCCTCCTCTGTGTTAATTACTTTACACAGTTTAGTGTCATCTGCAAAAATTGATATTTTTCTGTGCAAGCTTTCTACAAGATCATTAATAAATATATTGAAGAGAATAGGACCCAATACAGACCCCTGTGGTACCCCACTAGTGACAGTGACCCAATCTGAGTATGTACCGTTAATAACCACCCTCTGTTTTCTATCACTAAGCCAGTTACTTACCCACATACAGACATTTTCACCCAGGCCAAGCATTCTCATTTTGTATACTAACCTTTTATGTGGTACCGTGTCAAACGCTTTGGAGAAGTCCAAATATACGACATCCATTGAGTCGCCGCGGTCAAGTCTAGAACTTACCTCCTCATAGAAACTGATTAAATTGGTTTGACATGACCGATCCCTCATGAAGCCATGCTGATATGGAGTTATTTGCTTATTTTCATTGAGGTACTCCAAGATAGCATGTCTCAGAAAACCTTCAAACAGTTTACCCACAACAGAAGTTAAACTTACCGGCCTATAGTTTCCAGGCTCTGTTTTTGGACCCTTTTTGAATATTGGCACCACATTTGCTATGCAGGGAAATTACAACAGAACAATGAGAGGATATCTTGGAGGCAGTCCCGCAGTCTTCACTTAGTGAACAAGGTAAATTATCCCAGTTGTTCATCATACATAGGGTGTATAAAACTCCGGTGTTTCTGCACCGTATAGGAGTTAGACCGGATGCGATTTGTCCACGATGCAGTATGGAGCCAGCGGATCTGATTCATATGATCTGGCAGTGCCCTGCTCTGGATCTGTTCTGGACAGATGTTTTAGCCCTTATACATAGGGTCCTTTCGGTAAATATAGCTAGGGATCCTAAAATCTGTATCTTAGGATATGTAACAGAGATTGGAACGGATGAATTCGGTAAAACAGCAATGGGTAGACTTCTATTTGTGGCTAGGAAGTTGATTGCTCTTCATTGGATACAACCGAGTCCTCCCACGATTGAGGAATTTAAGTTGAAAGTTAACGCAATGTTAGTATATGAAAAAGCGATCTTCATGAAAAGAGGTTGCCCCAATAAATTTGACAAAATATGGGGGAACTGGGCACTCATTGCTAATCTTACTAGATAATCGAGTTCTGCCTACAAGATGTTGAAGTGTGCAGGAGGGGGGGGGGGAGGGCAGGGTATTGTAGTTGGGATAATACAGAAGGGGGTAAGACTGAGTAGTTCCAATATACTGATGTGCTTACTGAGTAGATTTCTGGCTTATGTGTATGTATTCTATGTACAGTGTATGCATAAGTGTATTTCTCTGTAATTTTGTTATTATAAAATAATAAAAATGATCTGATTAAAAAAAAAAGAGTTCAAGAGGGGCCTGGATGTATTTCTGGAGGGTAATAATATTACAGGCTATAGCTACTAGAGATGGGTCGTTGATTCAGGGAGTTATTCTGATTGCCTGATTGTAGTTGGGTAGGAATTTTTTCCCCCTAAAGTGGGGAAAATTGACTTCTGCCTCACAGTGGTTTTTTGCCTTCCTCTGAATCAACTTGCAGGATAACAGGCCAAACTGGATGGACAGATGTCTTTTTTTGGACTTATAAACTATGTTACTATGTTCACATAGCCATATGAGGTCTTATTGTTTGCGGGACAAGATTCATTTTTTAATGACACTTTTTAGTTTACCATGTCTTGTATTGGAAAATGGGAAAAAAATTCTCTGTGGGGTAAAGTTAAAAAAAAACACAATCCCGCCAAGGTTTTTGGGGTTTTGACATCACAGCATTCACTGTGTGCTAAAAATGACATGATGTCCTTATTCTGAGGTTCAATACAAATATGGTGATACAAAACCTGTATAGTTTTTATTTTGTTTAATTACTTTTAAAAAATAAAAACCTTTTGAAAAAAAAAATTCTTAAAGCCATAATATTTTTATATTTTGGTCTAAAGAGCTGTATGAGGGCTTGTTTTTTGTGTACTGTAGTTTTTATTGCTACTGTTTTTCTAGTATGTACGACTTTTTGATCACTGTATTCAATTTTTTTGGGGGGGCCAAGATGCCTAAAAAATGGTGAATTGCGTGTTTTTCATTTTGTTTATGTTACAGCATTCACCATAATTAGAGATGAGCGAGTAGTGAAATATTCGAAAGTTCGAAATTCGATTCGAATAGACCGCGAAATTCGACTATTCGACCGAATATCGAATCCCATTAAAGTCTATGGGAAAAAAATGCTCGCCACTTGGAAATCTCAATTCGACCACTTGGAGGTCACCAAGTCCACCCTGAAACCTCAGAAAAGGATGCCAACACTGCTGGAATGCAACTGGGACAGCAGGGGAAGCATGTCTGGGTGCATATAACGCGCCCAAGTCGCACTATTACGCCACTATCACAGCCTCTCAACAATACACTCCAAAGACAATGTAACCTCTCTGTAAAGTGAGACCATACAAGGAAACCTTCTTTCCTCTACATTGCCATGGACCCCAAGCCAAACTAGACAAAAAAGAAGATGAAATTCTGCACCCCTTAAAATCACGTTGCCTATGACAACCACAGATGGCATAGGCAAGGGGGAAAGCAAATAGACCCCACCCCTAATTGTCATTGTGTGTGTGTGTGAGATGTGGTCAGACATGTCTTCTTTAAAATGTAAAAACAACTCAAACACATGCAGAAGCCTTAAAATGCCCAAATTGTTGGCGCTAGAGATGTCAGTGACCCGACCTGGCCCAGTGTCATGTCTAGCAGGTAAAGCAGTGGGGATGTTGAGGGATGCGTAGGACCGCAAAAGGCAGGAAGAGGCCGTGGGCTGGCCAGAGGCTCATGGAAAATTTTGTGGAGGCCCAAGAGGTGAGACCTTGATAAAATTATGTGGAGGCCCAAGAGGTGAGACCTTGATAAAATTATGTGGAGGCCCAAGAGGTGAGACCTGTTAAAAATTTTGTGGAGGCCCAAGAGGTGAGACCTTGATAAAATTATGTGGAGGCCCAAGAGGTGAGACCTTGATAAAATTTTGTGGAGGCCCAAGAGGTGAGACCTCTTAAACATTTTGTGGAGGCCCAAGAGGTGAGACCTCTTAAACATTTTGTGGAGGCCCAAGAGGTGAGACCTCTTAAACATTTTGTGGAGGCCCAAGAGGTGAGACCTCTTAAACATTTTGTAGAGGCCCAAGAGGTGAGACCTGTTAAAAATTATGTGGAGGCCCAAGAGGTGAGACCTCTTAAAAATTATGTGGAGGCCCAAGAGGTGAGACCTCTTAACAATTATGTGGAGGCCCAAGAGGTGAGACCTGTTAAAAATTTTGTGGAGGCCCAAGAGGTGAGACCTTGATAAAATTTTGTGGAGGCCCAAGAGGTGAGACCTTGATAAAATTTTGTGGAGGCCCAAGAGGTGAGACCTCTTAAACATTTTGTGGAGGCCCAAGAGGTGAGACCTGTTAAAAATTTTGTGGAGGCCCAAGAGGTGAGACCTCTTAAAAATTGTGTGGAGGCCCAAGAGGTGAGACCTGTTAAAAATTATGTGGAGGCCCAAGAGGTGAGACCTGTTAAAAATTTTGTGGAGGCCCAAGAGGTGAGACCTGTTAAAAATTTTTGTGGAGGCCCAAGAGGTGAGACCTTGATAAAATTTTGTGGAGGCCCAAGAGGTGAGACCTTGATAAAATTTTGTGGAGGCCCAAGAGGTGAGACCTTGATAAAATTTTGTGGAGGCCCAAGAGGTGAGACCTCTTAAACATTTTGTGGAGGCCCAAGAGGTGAGACCTGTTAAAAATTATGTGGAGGCCCAAGAGGTGAGACCTCTTAAAAATTATGTGGAGGCCCAAGAGGTGAGACCTCTTAAAAATTATGTGGAGGCCCAAGAGGTGAGACCTCTTAAAAATTATGTGGAGGCCCAAGAGGTGAGACCTTGATAAAATTTTGTGGAGGCCCAAGAGGTGAGACCTTGATAAAATTATGTGGAGACCCAAGAGGTGAGACCTTGATAAAATTTTGTGGAGGCCCAAGAGGTGAGACCTCTTAAACATTTTGTGGAGGCCCAAGAGGTGAGACCTGTTAAAAATTATGTGGAGGCCCAAGAGGTGAGACCTCTTAAAAATTATGTGGAGGCCCAAGAGGTGAGACCTCTTAAGAATTATGTGGAGGCCCAAGAGGTGAGACCTGTTAAAAATTTTGTGGAGGCCCAAGAGGTGAGACCTTGATAAAATTTTGTGGAGGCCCAAGAGGTGAGACCTTGATAAAATTTTGTGGAGGCCCAAGAGGTGAGACCTCTTAAACATTTTGTGGAGGCCCAAGAGGTGAGACCTGTTAAAAATTATGTGGAGGCCCAAGAGGTGAGACCTCTTAAAAATTATGTGGAGGCCCAAGAGGTGAGACCTCTTAAAAATTATGTGGAGGCCCAAGAGGTGAGACCTCTTAAAAATTATGTGGAGGCCCAAGAGGTGAGACCTCTTAAAAATTATGTGGAGGCCCAAGAGGTGAGACCTTGATAAAATTTTGTGGAGGCCCAAGAGGTGAGACCTTGATAAAATTATGTGGAGGCCCAAGAGGTGAGACCTTGATAAAATTTTGTGGAGGCCCAAGAGGTGAGACCTCTTAAACATTTTGTGGAGGCCCAAGAGGTGAGACCTGTTAAAAATTATGTGGAGGCCCAAGAGGTGAGACCTCTTAAAAATTATGTGGAGGCCCAAGAGGTGAGACCTCTTAACAATTATGTGGAGGCCCAAGAGGTGAGACCTGTTAAAAATTTTGTGGAGGCCCAAGAGGTGAGACCTTGATAAAATTTTGTGGAGGCCCAAGAGGTGAGACCTTGATAAATTTTGTGGAGGCCCAAGAGGTGAGACCTCTTAAACATTTTGTGGAGGCCCAAGAGGTGAGACCTGTTAAAAATTTTGTGGAGGCCCAAGAGGTGAGACCTTGATAAAATTATGTGGAGGCCCAAGAGGTGAGACCTGTTTAAAAATTTTGTGGAGGCCCAAGAGGTGAGACCTTGATAAAATTATGTGGAGGCCCAAGAGGTGAGACCTTGATAAAATTTTGTGGAGGCCCAAGAGGTGAGACCTCTTAAACATTTTGTGGAGGCCCAAGAGGTGAGACCTCTTAAACATTTTGTGGAGGCCCAAGAGGTGAGACCTCTTAAACATTTTGTGGAGGCCCAAGAGGTGAGACCTCTTAAACATTTTGTAGAGGCCCAAGAGGTGAGACCTGTTAAAAATTATGTGGAGGCCCAAGAGGTGAGACCTCTTAAAAATTATGTGGAGGCCCAAGAGGTGAGACCTCTTAAAAATTATGTGGAGGCCCAAGAGGTGAGACCTGTTAAAAATTATGTGGAGGCCCAAGAGGTGAGACCTCTTAAAAATTATGTGGAGGCCCAAGAGGTGAGACCTCTTAAACATTTTGTGGAGGCCCAAGAGGTGAGACCTCTTAAACATTTTGTGGAGGCCCAAGAGGTGAGACCTCTTAAACATTTTGTGGAGGCCCAAGAGGTGAGACCTCTTAAAAATTATGTGGAGGCCCAAGAGGTGAGCCATAAATATATACATTTTTCTTATTTACGGAGCAATTCTATGGCGGTTAAGGAGGAGGAGGAGGAGGTGGAGGAGGAAATGGCACTTCATACAGATGGCACTTCACTTTTGGCTGCTTTCCACTGTTGGAGAAGCAAAGTCTGGGTCAATCCACTTGCTGTTCATTTTGATTAGCGTCAGCCTGTCGGCACTGTCGGTTGACAGGCGGCTGCGCTTATCGGTTATAATGCCCCCGGCTGCGCTGAACACCCTTTCTGATAGCACGCTGGCGGCAGGGCAGGCAAGCACCTCCAAGGCGTACAGGGACAGTTCCAGCCACGTGTCCAACTTGGAGACCCAGTAAGTGTAGGACGCCGAGGGATCGGGGAGGACAGGGGTACGGTCTGCCAGGTACTCCCGCAACATCCGCCGATACTTGTCCCTCCTGCTGATAGCGGGCCCCGCAGTGATGGAAGTTGCACGAGGGGGGTGCCATGAACGTGTCCCACACCTTGGAGAGTGTTCCCCTGGTGGCTGTGGGCCTGATCGATGTTGTGGGACTCTGGGAGACCCTCTCCTCTCTGCCGCCAGCGATGGTGGGTGGGAAAATCTCCATCATGTTCTGCACGAGTTCCCTCTGGTATTCCAGCAATCGATTCGTCCTCTCCTCTACCGGAATAAAAGAAGAGACGTTATCTTTATACCGGGGGTCCAGGATTGCGAAGACCCAGTACAGTTTGTTCTCCACTATCCGGACAACACGTGTGTCCCGGGAAAAGCAGCCCAGCATGAAGTCAGCCATGTGTGCCAGACTCTGAATAGGCATGACCTCACTGCCCCCACCAGAAGGATCACTTGCCATTTCCTCCTCTTCCTCTTCCGCCTCCTCTCCGCCCCATCCGCGCTGAACCAATGGGACGCACACAGCCTGACTGCTACCCTCGCCGCCAGCATCCTCCTCCTCTTCCACAGCCACCTCCACGTCGTCCTCCTCCTCCTCATCCTCCTCCTCCTCCTGCAACTGCCACTGAGAAGCAGACAAAAGTGTGGTCTGACTGTGTAGCTCCGTTGCGTCTCCTCCTACCCCCGTCTCCTCTGCGTGCAATGCGTTCTCCCTTATTGCGATGAGTGATTCTTTAAGGACGCATAGGAGCGGGATGGTTACGCTCACTATAGCGTCCTCGCTGCTGACCTTCTTGGTGGACTCCTCAAAGATACGCAGTACATCGCATATGTCTGCCATCCATGGCCACTCGTGGTTGGCAAACTGAGGGAGCTGAGTTGGAGGCACGCGTGGATTCATAATCTGGTACTCCATCAATGCTCTCTGCTGCTCACACACCCTGGCCAACATGGAATAGGTGGAATTCCAGCGAGTCGGCAGGTCGCACAACAGCCGATGTTCAGGCAAATGGAGGCGTTGCTGGAGTTTTTTTAAGCTAGCAGCAGCTACAGTTGACTTCCGAAAGTGAGCGCACAAGCGCTGCACTTTCACCAGTAGCTCTGCCAGGTTGGGGTAAGTATTTAGAAATTTTTGGACTACCAGATTAAAAACGTGGGCCAGGCATGGTACGTGATTGAGTTCGGCAAGCTCCAGAGCCGCCACCAGGTTACGGCCGTTATCGCACACGACCATGCTTGGTCCTAGTTGCAGCGGCGACAGCCACATCTCCGTCTGCTGCAATTTGGCGTCCCTCACCTCTGGGGCGCTGTGCTTCCTGTCGCCCAAGCTGATGAGCTTAAGCACCGCCTGCTGACGTCTCCCCGCGCCAGTGCTGCAACGCTTCCAGCTAGCAGCTGAGGGCGATGTTAAGGCAGAGGAGGAGGAGGAGGAGGAGGGGGGTTTATCAGAACCCATGCTGGCAATCTTGGGCGGGGGTGGTAGGTAGGCCGTCTCTGTTTGCGACCCCGTCCCCGCTTCCACTACATTCACCCAGTGTGCCGTCAAAGAGATGTATCGTCCCTGGCCGCAAGCGCTTGTCCACGAGTCGGTGGTCAAGTGGACCTTTGCGCTGACTGCGTACCTCAGGGCCCGCCTGATGTTACGCGACACGTGCTGGTGCAGGGCGGGGACGGCACTCCGGGAAAAGTAGTGGCGGCTGGGGACGGAATAGCGAGGTGCGGCAGCCGCCATCAGGTCGCGGAAGGCCTGCGTCTCCACAAGCCTAAACGGCAACATCTCCAGGGCCAGCAGTTTGGAGATGTGGCAGTTTTAAGGCTTGGGGGTGACTCGAGGCGTACTTCCGCCTGCGGTCGAACGCCTGCGAGATGGACAGTTGTTGGGACGAGGAGTGTGAAGGTGCAGGCGAAGAGGCGGGGGAAGGGGAGGCTGAAGGAGAAGGCCCCAAAGTAGCCGAGGCAGAGGCAGATGTGGAGGTGTCCTGGCTGGAGGTCTGGACCGCAGTGGCAGCACACAACACAGGGGAAGAGGCAGTGGCAGCAAGACCGGGCGCAGGTTGTATTGCGTTTGCTTTCTCCCACTCAGCCCAGTGCTTGACTTCCAAGTGACGCCGCATGCCTGAGGTGGTCAGATTGCTCTTCTCAGAGCCCCTACTCAGTTTTGAGTGGCAGAGTGTGCAAACCGCGCTCAGTTTGTCATCCGCACAAACATTAAAAAATCTCCACACCACAGAAGTACGAGGCCTCGATGGGGGAGCTTCGCGCGACTGCCCGCTGCCGGGAACAGCTTCGGCCCTGCTGGCTGTGGCCTCACTTCTCTGTCTGGACTGTCCTCTGCCTCTGGACATCCCTCTGCCTGTGGACATCCCTCTGCCTCTGGACATCCCTCTGCCTCTTGCTGCCTTTTTCGGTGCTGCGCAGACCACCACCTCTCCACTACTTTCCTCGCTGGACATCACCCCTGGCCAAGTGGGGTCGGTCATTTCGTCATCCACCACCTCAACTTCCTCACTCTGCTCCTCCTCCTGCCCACTGGACATTCCAACAGCCTCCCTTGATGGCAACTGCGTCTCATCATCATCATCGCTCATGATAACAGATGCTGGCTCAGGGTCCACATCAGCAGGAGATGGCGAAAACTCAAGTGTTTGGGCATCACTACAAACAAATTCCTCTGCTAGCTCCTGGGATTCTTCCGGCACATCTGAAAAAGGACCCGAAAAGAGCTCCTGGGAGGGGTCAATGGTGGGATGACTCTGTTGGCCAGGTGTGGAGGAAGGAGGGTCAGAGTGAGACTGTGTGGATGACTGGCTGGTGGACAACTGTGTGGAAGCGCTATCGGCTATCCATTGCACCACCTGTTCAACCTGCTCAGGCCTCAACAGCGGTGTAACCCGCCCCCTGCTTAACTGTCCCATAAAGGCAGGGATTCTGGATGAGCGGGATCCTGGCTGACCCTCACCAGCACGCATTGTATCCCCACTGGCTTCAACAAGGCCCCCAACAGCATTTCCGCGCCCCCGTCCTCGTCCACGTCCTATTCCGCTAGCCCCCTCCGCATTTTTTTTTTTTTTGGTTACAATATTTTGCCTTCACAGCCGTGAAATTATTTTGCAAGAGAACGCACAGTACAGTTGCCTAGTATAAGGCCTATATATTTTATAGTTCAAGGTACACAGCCGTGTACTAACTTTTCAGACGGTGGGTATTAACACCAGGTATTTAAATAATTTTGCAAGAGAACGCACAGTACAGTTGCCAATTATAAGGCCTATATATTTTATAGTTCAAGGTACACAGCCGTGTACTAACTTTTCAGACGGTGGGTATAAACACCAGGTATTTAAATAATTTTGCAAGAGAACGCACAGTACAGTTGCCTAGTATAAGGCCTATATATTTTATAGTTCAAGGTACACAGCCGTGTACTAACTTTTCAGACGGTGGGTATAAACACCAGGTATTTAAATAATTTTGCAAGAGAACGCACAGTACAGTTGCCAATTATAAGGCCTATATATTTTATAGTTCAAGGTACACAGCCGTGTACTAACTTTTCAGACGGTGGGTATAAACACCAGGTATTTAAATAATTTTGCAAGAGAACGCACAGTACAGTTGCCTAGTATAAGGCCTATATATTTTATAGTTCAAGGTACACAGCCGTGTACTAACTTTTCAGACGGTGGGTATTAACACCAGGTATTTAAATAATTTTGCAAGAGAACGCACAGTACAGTTGCCAATTATAAGGCCTATATATTTTATAGTTCAAGGTACACAGCCGTGTACTAACTGTTCAGACGGTGGGTATTTACACCAGGTATTTAAATTAGTTTGCAAGAGAACGCACTGTACAGTTGCCAATTATAAGGCCTATATATTTTATAGTTCAAGGTACACAGCCGTGTACTAACTTTTCAGACGGTGGGTATAAACACCAGGTATTTAAATAATTTTGCAAGAGAACGCACAGTACAGTTGCCTAGTATAAGGCCTATATATTTTATAGTTCAGGGTACACAGCCGTGTACTAACTTTTCAGACGGTGGGTATAAACACCAGGTATTTAAATAATTTTGCAAGAGAACGCACAGTACAGTTGCCAATTATAAGGCCTATATATTTTATAGTTCAAGGTACACAGCCGTGTACTAACTGTTCAGACGGTGGGTATTTACACCAGGTATTTAAATTAGTTTGCAAGAGAACGCACTGTACAGTTGCCAATTATAAGGCCTATATATTTTATAGTTCAAGGTACACAGCAGTAGTGCCAAATATAGTTTGGTATGTAGCAGAGCACCTAATACACCACTAATGCCTCTCTCTGTCCCTACTCCAGCAGCTATCCCTGAATACAGCAGCCGTTCTCTGTAAAGTCTATATTGTAGTAAAGCTATCACTGTACTGCACTATAGTAGCCCTGATAAGGGCTTTTAATCACACTCCTGCCTGTCCAACAGCTAAAACCTGTCTCTCCCTTCTCCAGCCTCTGTCCCTGACTAAGTTCACGCAGCATATGCATACGAGCAGGAAGAGCTGAGTTTTTAATATTCGAGGTCACATGGTTTTTCCAGCCAATGCATGTAGACGCCGTTTTCACGCTGCCAGCGTGCTCAGCGTGCCTGTCATACCCCCCCTGCATGGTGATTGGTGGAAAAAGAGCGCCAGGGAAGGTGGGAGGGGAAACGAATTCTAAGTGCGCCATCGCCGTTATACTCGAACGAAATCGAGTACGCCAAATAGCGTAGTATTCGATCGAATACCAGCTCGATCGAACACTACTCGCTCATCTCTAACCATAATATTTTATGGTCAAAAGGTTTTTATTAATATTCTGCACAGGAAAAAGTAAAACAAACATGGATATTACTTTATATCAAAATGTCATAAATCACAGATATTCTCCATATAAAGAGCTCGCTAGTGCCGAAATTTTCACATAAAAGGGGTAGACATGACAGAGGGGAAGTACAAGTGGGGAAGATGCGGGGAGGAGGAGGGATGGAGGAAAGTCCTAAGCGCATCAAATAATATGTACTATCAGAGAGTGAATAACCAGTTATCAAGTATGGTAGATATTGTAGGGCTAAAAGGTGTATCTGGAGGAAGAGATAAGGTGAAAGAATAAGAAGAAGAAAGAGAAAGGGAGAAGGGCTACAAAATCACACTGCTAAGGGCCTAGATCCTTAATAGGCAACTGGCATTGTGCCCCTCTCAACCCTTTGGGCAAAGCGAGGGGAGGACCTGAACTCATGCAAAATACTCAAACACTTGTCAAACTGATCCTGGGCGTCTTCTGCTCTGAGTTCCTCCATCCTCATAATCTGGTTCACTGCCTCGGCCCATTGCGCTCTTGGGGGGGGGGGTGATGTAGATTTCCACCTGCTAGTGATAACCTGGCGAGTCACCAGAATGAAAAATCCTAGGAGACCCCTCCGAGACCTAGTGAGAAAACCAGGGTAAATAGAGAGATGAGCCATTTCCGGGGTAAGGCTCAGAGATACTTTGTGAATAGTTAAAAAGGGAGATCACATCTTGCCACGATGGGGAAAGAACAGCACATTCCCACCAGATGTGAAGAATGGTACCCGGGGGCAGCTCCACACGGCCAACGTGTCCTAGAAGCTTGGGGAACATTTTTTGAAGTCGAGTTGGAGTCATGTACCAATGGGAGAGAATCTTATATTTAATAAAGATAGACAGCACTCCAATAGTATTCAATGCAAAGTGAGTATTTATTTCATATTAGCCGAGTTGTGCCCACCACTGAAGCAACGTTTCGGGCTGAATGAGCCCTTCATCAGGCTAGTGCAAAAACATAAAGATAAGGACGGAATAAATTACAGGGCATAAGAACCATCATAATAAGATCATAAGCATATAGGAAAAATGCTGGAATCAACATTATTGATATTTAAATTATGGTTCAAAATAATAGAGCTTAAATAGTGAATGATAAAATGACATAACAGGTAGTAAGTATAAGAAATAAATCCCCACTGGCTGAGGGATATGTCTAAACCGGTAGGCTACATGTACAGACCATTGCTCATGTAAGAGTTAACGGTTACACCCTGTAACTAACATGGGCAAACAGAGTCAGCTGGGAGTAAGGATGAGGATAACAAGACTTTTGCAGAATAAAATACTGAAAAGCGCTTACCTATCGCAGGGCTGGGCAGAGATAAAGCGGCCATCCGGCAGACACGGTGCCGATGGCGCTTAAAAACATGCTGGCGCGTCATCATTGGGGCCGGGACGCTCCCTGATGACGCAGGAGTGTCAACGGGTGCGCGCACGCTAAGGCAACGAAGTGTGCCGTGTACGGAGGCGCCGAGGGACAGGGCGCATGCGCAGTGAGTCCAGCTACTTGTCCAGTGCATCGTCTGTTAAAAAAATAGCTGGCGCAGACGCAGTAGGGTAAATGAGTGCGGCGGCCATCTTAAAATGGGGCAAGTCATAGGGTAATGTAATTTTAGTATACATAACAGAATACCACTGGAAGGGAAAGGTTAATTAGGTGAGGACGGGCTTAGAATAATGACCTGTCCACTATAATGATGAATTATACACAAATGTATATATTGTCATAAGTGATGGCATATATGTGTCACTACATATACTTATGCTAAGACATGCTTCTAAAGATGGTCAAGGTAATTCCAAGGAGGCTATGATGTGTGGGGTCATTAGACAATCCGCAGAGTATTCCTGAAAATAAAGAAGATATCATTATTATCATGGCAGTCTATAATACAAGTGTCTTATTCAAAACAATAATCCTTGTTGAGACCAATAGGCTGAAGAGTGTTCAGGCGACGGATCCAGGCCATCTCTCTCTCTTTCAATAAGTGTTCGCGGTCTCCACCGCGTCTAAGGGGTGGGATCCAATCAATTACATGGAACCGCAATTGGCTGACAGAGTGTCTTTGTGTTTCAAAGTGTTCCACTAGAGGGGCGTCTTTTTTACCCGTCCTAATGTTGGACTTATGTTGGCAAATTCTGTCCTTGACTTTCTGAGTTGTTTCGCCAACATACCCCAGACCGCAGGGGCATTTAATCAAATATATTACATAACTGGAAAGGCAAGTGTAGTGGCCCCTGATATAGAAGGTTTTACCAGTGGTGGGGTGAGTAAAGGTAGGACCCTTGGAGATATTGCTGCACTGGGCACAAGATAGGCAAGGGTACGTGCCCTTGTTGGGGGAACCCATGATTGTGGTCTGTGTGTTCATCGGTTTTCGGGATCCTATGTCAGACCTAACTAACATATCTCTAATGTTTCTGGCTCTTTTGTATGCCATCATGGGTTTTTCTGTGAATATCCTTGGAAAATTATGATTTAGGATGTGCCAGTGTTTGTGGACAATTGTTTGAATGTCTCTGCTCAAGGGTGAGAATGTGGTAACACACGGTATGCGAGTCATAGTGTTCCTTGATTTAACCAAGCGGGATGTCAAAAGTGTTTCTCTAGGTTTATTCTGTATTTGTATGAGATGTTTGTCCAATATTTCTTTGGGGAAGCCCCTCTCTATGAATTTCCTTGACATGTTTTCAAGTCTAGAGTCGAGAGTACTAGTATCAGAAACGATACGTTTGACCCTCATGAGCTGTGATAGTGGGAGGGACTTTATCAATCCAGGAGGGTGGTGACTGGTGAATTTAAGCAGACTATTTTTGTCTGTGGGCTTCCTATATATGTCGGTGACCAATGTGTTGTCCCTTACCCATAGATGTACGTCCAAGAAGGGTATGTTACTATTGCTGTACTCCAGAGAGAAAGAGATAGTCGGGACCGCCGTATTGATGGTATGGTGGAATGCGACTAAGTCATCCTTGGATCCCTGCCAAACACAAAAAATGTCATCAATAAAACGAACCCATATTACTACATTTTTCTCATACAATGGGCATGTATAGACAAAATTTTCCTCAAAGAAGTTCATAAAGAGCACTGCAAACGTCGGTGCCACATTGCAGCCCATGGCTGTCCCGGAGACCTGAAGGAAGAATTGGTCCTCGAAAAGAAAGTAATTACGTTTCAGGACAAATGTAAGTAAGTTCAAGATCAAGTCTTTTTCGCCATTGGAAAATTCCTGGTATGTTTCCATGGCTTGTCTGGTACAGTCTATACCTTCATCTGTAGGTATATTGGTATATAAAGACGATACGTCCATTGTTACTAAAAAGCAGCTCTGCCAATTGGCGTTGACTTCCCGAATCCTGTTAAGGAAATCGGTAGTGTCCCTTAAAAAAGATCTACCCTTTTTTTTAGAGAGAGGACCAACAAGACCCCGAAGAAGATACTTAGGAGGGCGGGGCGTAAACACAAGAGGAAGGGGACGCAACTACTATCAAGAACGGGACCCCATACAGACCCGGTCAACCAACCGGAACTGAACGTAACTGGAACACCCCTCTCATGTCCATCTGATAATCTAGTAATTAATCTGTCATCATATCAACTCACTGAGGACGAAGAATCTGTACTAAATCTTGGCCTAGGTTTTGTACCTACCAGTTTCATAGATCCATATAATACAGACAAAGAAATGGCACGCTTCTACAGACAACTACGGTTGAAAGCACAGATGGAAATAGACAAACCCACATGGGCTACAGCTACTGAAATTCCCTTATCTCCGTTCATAGATCGAACGACGGTGTGTAAGAACCCTAGCACCTACATGCCCCCCAAGAAATACGAGGTTGTGGAGCAATATATCAACAGGGTCCAAGATGATCTTCAAAATTTAACCAAGAAACCTCATACCAAGGTAAGACACAACCTGACTGGAAATCAGAAAGTAGCGTTGAAGAACTTAAAGCAAAATACAGAAATTGTGATTAAGCCGGCAGATAAAGGGTCAGGTATTGTGGTACAGAATAAAGAAGATTATAGACAGGAAATACTACGCCAATTGGGTGACACTAACACTTATGCACCGATTAATTATGACCCCACAGAGGAATTCAGGAGGGAACTTGCTGATATAATTGATTCAGCATTACTAAACCAAATAATCACCAAAAAATTGGCTGAATACTTGGTCCCCAGGCACCCCCATATCCCAGTCATATATACTTTGCCTAAAGTCCATAAAAATTTAGAACACCCCCCGGGCAGGCCCATAGTATCCGGTTATAACTCTCTATTCCAGCCAGCAGCAAGAATGCTGGATCAACTCTTGAGGCCCTATGCACAGAAGGGTAGATCTTTTTTAAGGGACACTACCGATTTCCTTAACAGGATTCGGGAAGTCAACGCCAATTGGCAGAGCTGCTTTTTAGTAACAATGGACGTATCGTCTTTATATACCAATATACCTACAGATGAAGGTATAGACTGTACCAGACAAGCCATGGAAACATACCAGGAATTTTCCAATGGCGAAAAAGACTTGATCTTGAACTTACTTACATTTGTCCTGAAACGTAATTACTTTCTTTTCGAGGACCAATTCTTCCTTCAGGTCTCCGGGACAGCCATGGGCTGCAATGTGGCACCGACGTTTGCAGTGCTCTTTATGAACTTCTTTGAGGAAAATTTTGTCTATACATGCCCATTGTATGAGAAAAATGTAGTAATATGGGTTCGTTTTATTGATGACATTTTTTGTGTTTGGCAGGGATCCAAGGATGACTTAGTCGCATTCCACCATACCATCAATACGGCGGTCCCGGACTATCTCTTTCTCTCTGGAGTACAGCAATAGTAACATACCCTTCTTGGACGTACATCTATGGGTAAGGGACAACACATTGGTCACCGACATATATAGGAAGCCCACAGACAAAAATAGTCTGCTTAAATTCACCAGTCACCACCCTCCTGGATTGATAAAGTCCCTCCCACTATCACAGCTCATGAGGGTCAAACGTATCGTTTCTGATACTAGTACTCTCGACTCTAGACTTGAAAACATGTCAAGGAAATTCATAGAGAGGGCTTCCCCAAAGAAATATTGGACAAACATCTCATACAAATACAGAATAAACCTAGAGAAACACTTTTGACATCCCGCTTGGTTAAATCAAGGAACACTATGACTCGCATACCGTGTGTTACCACATTCTCACCCTTGAGCAGAGACATTCAAACAATTGTCCACAAACACTGGCACATCCTAAATCATAATTTTCCAAGGATATTCACAGAAAAACCCATGATGGCATACAAAAGAGCCAGAAACATTAGAGATATGTTAGTTAGGTCTGACATAGGATCCCGAAAACCGATGAACACACAGACCACAATCATGGGTTCCCCCAACAAGGGCACGTACCCTTGCCTATCTTGTGCCCAGTGCAGGCAATATCTCCAAGGGTCCTAACCTTTACTCACCCCACCACTGGTAAAACCTTCTATATCAGGGGCCACTACATTTGCCTTTCCAGTTATGTAATATATTTGATTAAATGCCCCTGCGGTCCTGGGGTATGTTGGCGAAACAACTCAGAAAGTCAAGGACAGAATTGCCAACATAAGTCCAACATTAGGACGGGTAAAAAAGACGCCCCTCTAGGTGGAACACTTTGAAACACAAAGACACTCTGTCAGCCAATTGCGGTTCCATGTAATTGATTGGATCCCACCCCTTAGACGCGGTGGAGACCGCGAACACTTATTGAAAGAGAGAGAGATGGCCTGGATCCGTCGCCTGAACACTCTTCAGCCTATTGGTCTCAACAAGGATTATTGTTTTGAATAAGACACTTGTATTATAGACTGCCATGAATAATAATGATATCTTCTTTATTTTCAGGAATACTCTGCGGATTGTCTAATGACCCCACACATCATAGCCTCCTTGGAATTACCTTGACCATCTTAGAAGCATGTCTTAGCATAAGTATATGTAGTGACACATATATGCCATCACTTATGACAATATATACATTTGTGTATAATTCATCATTATAGTGGACAGGTCATTATTCTAAGCCCCGTCCTCACCTAATTAACCTTTCCCTTCCAGTGGTATTCTGTTATGTATACTAAAATTACATTACCCTATGACTTGCCCCATTTTAAGATGGCCGCCGCACTCATTTACCCTACTGCGTCTGCGCCAGCTATTTTTTAACAGACGATGCACTGGACAAGTAGCTGGACTCACTGCGCATGCGCCCTGTCCCTCGGCGCCTCCGTACACGGCACACTTCGTTGCCTTAGCGTGCGCGCACCCGTTGACACTCCTGCGTCATCAGGGAGCGTCCCGGCCCCAATGATGACGCGCCAGCATGTTTTTAAGCGCCATCAGCACCGTGTCTGCCGGATGGCCGCTTTATCTCTGCCCAGCCCTGCGATAGGTAAACGCTTTTCAGTATTTATTCTGCAAAAGTCTTGTTATCCTCATCCTTACTCCCAGCTGACTCTGTTTGCCCATGTTAGTTACAGGGTGTAACCGTTAACTCTTACATGAGCAATGGTCTGTACATGTAGCCTACCGGTTTAGACATATCCCTCAGCCAGTGGGGATTTATTTCTTATACTTACTACCTGTTATGTCATTTTATCATTCACTATTTAAGCTCTATTATTTTGAACCATAATTTAAATATCAATAATGTTGATTCCAGCATTTTTCCTATATGCTTATGATCTTATTATGATGGTTCTTATGCCCTGTAATTTATTCCGTCCTTATCTTTATGTTTTTGCACTAGCCTGATGAAGGGCTCATTCAGCCCGAAACGTTGCTTCAGTGGTGGGCACAACTCGGCTAATATGAAATAAATACTCACTTTGCATTGAATACTATTGGAGTGCTGTCTATCTTTATTAAATATCAAGATATACCCTTGGGGTGGAGCAAGGGAGAAAACCAGACGTGCACCCACCTTAGCCCAAAAAGGGATACGTGCTGTAACCACTCTTGAATTAATCTACAGGGAGAGAATCTTATAGTTTAGTTTCCTGAAGTCTGCATAATACGGTCGTCTTGTGCATAGATTCAAATGCTTCCAACCATTGGGAGACTGAGAAGGAGGACTGTAGCTCAGATTCCCAAGCCACCATAAAAGCAAGTTTTTCTGACTTTCCCCTTCGTCCCTCATCAGACCATAGATAGTTGAGATACCATGATCCGGAGCAATTTAGAGAAGCATATCTTCTAAAATGGAGTGAGCTGCGACTGGAGAAGGAATTAAGCTTCACATCTGGAGATATTTGAACCAGGTCCCCCAGTAACTTCGGCTATAATCTAAAACTTCCCTCCTGAAGAATATCACGTACCCTGGGAATAGGATCTGCCAGGAGAGAAAACAATCTTGATTCTCTAAGGGAGCAGGAGAAGAGAGGATTACCCACAAGGGGCATCAAGGGTCCTGGAATAGAGATCAGTTTGGAAGGGACTACAAAGCATCTCTACTATTGAAGTAGAGTGGTCAGTAAGGGGGACAGGGCAAGGTCAATAAGTGAGACCCCTGAAGGTAACCAAAAGGCCCCCTGTGCTTGAGCTTAACATATGTCCCATCTGAACCCACAGTTTGGAGGACTTAAGGTAGAAAAGGTCCAACACACACTTGCTTATCATGGCTCTGTAGTATAAGGTAAAGTTGGGTAAACCAATACCCACTTTAAATCTGTGCAGAGACAGAACTGAGTGACGTGACCGTGGTCTGTTCCTCTTCCATAGAAAACAAAGGGACAACTTCTGTAGCTTAAGGAGAAAGGTTTGGGGGAGGTCTAAAGGTAGAAGGTCTGGAAAAGATATAGGAGCTTAGGGAGGGTGTCCATTTTCAGTACATTTAACCTGCCAAACCAGGAAAGAGGCAACTCTAATAGATGATAGCATTGGCGGATAGCATTGGCTAGGAACTCCATCACTAATATGTAAACAGGGAAAGGGGACACCCCTGGCGTGTCCCATTTCATATAGAAAATGGGTCTGATAGGGAACCATTGACTCTAATTCGAGCCGAAGGGTTTTTATATAGCGCCATTATCCACTCCCTCATCCGGAGGCCTACGCCCAGTTTACATAGAGTAGCCTCAAGGAATCTCCAACTCACCCTATCAAATGCCTTTTCAGCATCCACAGACAGTAAGCATAGGGGTGAGTTGGAGAGCCTGCCTCCGTGAATAAGAGATATAATTTTTATGGTTATCCCAGGATGAAGCCTACTTATTTTAGGTGAATCAGATTGGGGATATGCGGGTGCAATTTAAGGACCAAGATTTTGGCGAATAGTTTGACATCTACATTTATTAGCGAGATAGGGCAGAAATTGCCACAGTAAGATGGATCTTTCCCTGGCTTAAGAATGACCGTGACGTGAGCACTAAGGAATTGGAAGGGAAAGGGGCATCCGTTAGGGTTGGCATTGAAAAATGAAAGAAGGAAAGGGGACAGGAGAGGCTGCATCAATTTGAAGAATCTAGACGAAAACCTATCAGGGCCTGGGCTCTTACTTGTCTTTAGGGCTTTAATGACTACGTCCAGCTCTTCAGCAGAAATATCACCGTCAAGCACCTCAGAGGTGGACCCTGACAGCTCACCTGACCCAAACTTAGCCAAGTTTGTATGTATGTGTGTCTGTCTGTGAAGGGTACTGAGTTCTCATGGAGTAGCCATCTATAGAATAAAGATTGGAACAGTATTTCCTAAATTCCTCTAGAATTTCCTTAGGAGAAAAAAATCAAGCCAGGGAAAAGAATTAATGACTGTAATTTGGGTCTGCTTTAAATGGGGATGGAGAGCCCTAGTCAGCCATTTACCACATTTGTCCCCATACTCATAGTAGCCTTTGCGAATCCTGTCCCTTATACATGGGGTCTCTTGGTCTAGAATGGAAAGAATCTGCTAGCGAAGGGAAGAGACTTCAGCGCAAAGGGTACCAGAGGGGGATCTCTTGCTGGTACTTTCCTTAGTTCCTAATTCCTGGGGGCGGGACTTCAGCTTAGCCGACATTTCCTTTTTAAGCCTTGTCCCATGGTATATGAAGACTCAACTTATCACACATTTAAGCACCTCCCACTTAATAGGGGCACTAGAAGGGTCATGGATATGGAGGAGAACTTAGGACTGGGGCATGGTCAGACCACAAAAAGGTGCCTATAGGACATTGTGGAGAGGCATCCAAAAGGGCATGTGAAACAAATAATCTAGTCACCCGTAGCTGTTGTGAGCTAGTGAATGGTACTTGTGAGTTGGATGGAGAAGCCTCCAAAAATCTACCAACTGCAAAGAGGTCAGGGTCAGGGTTAGTCTCAGAGACTCAGAGAGGATAAGGATACAGATGTCCTACCTGATGTGGAGTCGAGTGAAGGGTCGAGGCAAAGGTTAATATCACCCCCAAAAATAATACTCGGGTTTATTCAGAGAGTAAAATGTCAGGGCGGCCATGATGCAGGAGAATCGACACACATAATTAGAATATGGAGGACTGAAAAGTGGGGGAGAGAGGAAAACACACAAGGGAAGAAAGGGGAACTGTAGACACAACATATACCAAGTAATCATGGAGAACAAAGAACAGCATAGTGAAAAAAAGAGCTAGAAAGGGACAGGGCCCATTCTAGCTCTTCTGCTGCCTGAGGCAAAAATTTAAATGGCGCTCCCCCTCCCATTAAAGGGTTTGTGTCATCTTGGACAATGGGGGTATATTGCTAGTATATGCCCCCATTGTCTCATAGATATGGGTCCCACCGCTGGAACCCGCACCTATATCCAGAACGTAGCCCTGAAAGTGAAGGAGGGCGCACTGCGCATGCGCAGCCGCCCTCCATTCATTTTCTATGGGGCCGGCGAAAATAGCCAAGCGCTGGCTCGGCTATTTCCGTCGGCTCCATAGAAATAAACGGGAGCGGTGGCCGCACATGCGTGGTACGCTCCCATTCACTTCTATGGGGAGCCGGCTTGGTCATGGCCTTGCAGGACTCCTTTCTGAATATAGGTGTGGGTCCCGCACCTATAGGACAATGGGGGCATATCCTAGCGATATGCCCCGATTGTCCATGATGAGACAACCCCTTTAAAAAGTAGTATGAAAGCCTAGTAGCTGCCGAACTCCAAGACTTTCCTGCCAGATCTGTGGCGGTACAAGTACAGATAATGTTATTGATATCACCTGCAGTCCTATGTAACACCACAAGTAACACAGTGATAAATCTCAGATTACAGATACTATAGTAGATGTTACCTGCAGTCCTATGTAACAGCACACCTAACACAGTGATGGCTGAGTACAGAAAACGCAGTAGTGTTACCTGCAGTCCTATGTAAAACCACAAATAACACTAGTGCTGATAATGTGTTAGTGTTACTTACAGTTCTATGTAAAACCACAGATAACACTAGTATATATCATGTGGTAGTGTTACCTGCATCCTTAGTGTGCCTCCCTGTGCCTCTCCCGTGGACTCCATGCTGGCAGCGCTCCCTCCTCTTCGGTCGTCTTCTTCTTGCCCCCACAGAACATCCTGATGCAGCTGCGTCAAGACATAAGAACACTGTGGGCATGGTGACGGTGACAGACACAGGGACAGACACATCTGTGCCCCTTTCACAGTGGAAATACCCTGTTTGAGCCCCCTCACAGTAGTTATGCCCTCTCTGTGCCCCCTCCAGAGTAGTAATGCACTCTGTGGCCCCTTAACAGTGTTAATGACCATTGTGCCCCCTTCACAGTAGTAATGCCCACTCTGTGTCCCAATAATAGTTATGCCCTCTGTTGCCCCTTTATAGTAATAATGCCCTCTGTGCCGCTTTATAGTAGTAATGCCCTCTGTGCCCCTTATAGTAGTAATGCCCTCTGTCCCCCTTTATGGTAGTAATGCCCTCTGTGCCCCTTTATGGTAGTAATGGCCACTGTGCCCACTTTGTAGTAGTAGTAATGGCTTCTGTGTCCCCTTTCTAGTAGTAATGCCCACTGCGCCACCCTTATGGTAGTATTGTCCACTGTGCCCCCTTTGCCCCTTTGTAGTATTAATGTCCTCTCCTCTGTGCCCCCTTTGTAATAGAAATGTCACATGTGCCCTCTCTGTGTTAAAAAAAAACACACACAGTGGGAAAACCCCAGCAATATGGGATTCCATTCTCTCTCAGGATTGTGGTATATTTAGCTAACTCCCTCCTCCTGGCTAGAGTTGCTGGAGAGAGATCAGCATAGAAAGAAACTTGTTTAAAACGCTCAGGACTGTCTTTTTTTTCTTCCTACTTCTCTGAGAAGCTTGTTTTTAAAATAGAAGAAGTGAAGGTGAGCTAGTACATCCCTTGGTGTGCTGGCCGGCATAGATTTGGGTTTAGGGACTCTGTGCACTCTATCTATAAGTAAATCCCTCTCTGGGGTGTCCAGCAGGATTGATGTAAAGAGATCTATCAGATAATACTGGAGAGAGTCCTCTTTAATGTCTTCATGGATATCTCTGCGTCTGATATTATTCCTTCTAGACCTATCCTCAAGATCTGCTAATTTCAGTTTCATGGCAGCAACCTCATCCTGTGTGTTTGTAATGGCCCCAAATGGTATTTTGTTGCCATTGACAATTACCATGGAGAGTTTAGTATAGTCATTTACATTAATGTGGTAAAACCTCCTATTTACAGTGTATTTCTGCATAAAGCATATCACTCCTTATACTTTAGCACCACCTAATGGTCATTTTGTGTAATTACACCCTTGCATATTATGTATTTCCTGGTTTATGACATTGTTGTCTCCACATACAGCATAGCTGTAATCTGATTGGTCCTAACTTATGTGTTTCCTAAATGGAGGATACTTGGTCATGTGGCCTTCTGCAACTCACCACTGAACCAATGGGGAGCCAGAAGGTTGAGCTACTCCGCCCCCCACCACCCTGCTAAGTGGTGTGGAGCCCTTAGTGTAGTGGGCAGGCCAGTCAGGGACTCAACCAGGCTGGTTCCTACATGCTATGTCTCCCCAAAACTAGGCCCAAGCCTGCCAAAACTACCTCTCAGCCTGAATCTGTGCTGGATTGGATTCCACACACCTCACACTGTTCAGCAAGGCACATCTGTTATATATATTGCACCGCCTGCTGTGGTAAGGCGCACACGTTTGAGGGTCCTCCTGGTCTCCTGCCAACACTTAACCTGACTTTCGTGTCAGTGGCTCACACGCTGTCTCCCCGGTCACTGGATTGGACGACACGTAACGTTCTCAAGGTCTTAAGTCTCTGTTCTAAGTCCTGTGCCATCCGGCTGAAGCATCCCAGATCAGGTCTGTGATTCTATCTAAAGTCAAGTTTCAGTTTCAAGTCTTTATCTCAAGTATATTATAATTAGTCAGTATATTTCTTAAAGAGACAAATAGCTCTGAAAGATCAAAAGACATATCAAGTATCCTCCCGCGTCATATTCTACCTGATCTTGAAAGAGACTGTGTTATTGCCATCATTAATCCTGGTTACCACCAGGGACAGACCGTTCACTGTATTGCAAGTTCCTACAATAAATTACCAAGTTGTTTTGAACCTTACCACTGCTTCATTGGAGTATTCTCTGTGAGTAAGCTCACCCTGGGAAAGGTACTACAGAACCTCTCTTGCCATTACCCCCGTGCCATCGCCCATGACAACCGTGACTACCCTTTCCTACCCAGGAGTGAATAACATCCATTGCTCACTACATGTTATTATAGGAATCCACTATGGAGTTGTGTGCTTCCTTAAATTCCTCCATCTTTTCCTCAAGGTGCGCAGTGCGATCCCCAATGGCTGTGATGTCTGCCCTTATAGTGTTTAAGGCTGACTGAATATCTGAGTGTATAGAACTTTTCAGGTCTGCCATTAAATCTTGCATAGCAGACAGGGTGATCATATGTTCAGAGCTTGTATTAAGGCTCATGTTAAAGTCAGACTTTGACCCTGTTGGAGAGCTGTGGGCAGACCCCCACTCACATGACTAGTTTTACTAGTAGGGGAAATATGTTCTACCAGCTCCTCGTGGACCTGCTGCCTCGTGGTGCGCTTTTTGTTGGAGTTCTTCCGTGTCTGTGCTGCCTCCTGCGTGTGCCGGAGGCCATCTTGGATCGGTGCTGCTGTGAAGAAAGAGGTAAGTTTTGTGGGGGGAACCAGGGTTTTTCTTCGTCCTCATCATCTCCAGTGTCTTCCTGGGGGTGAGTGGGTGGAGAGGGGTCTGCTCCAGTGCAGTTGGGGTGCCTCTGGGGTGCTTTATACTGCTGTACTCGGCTGTGGCTGCTGGAGCGCCGCCATGCAGCTTTTGCTTAGCTCTGCATCCAGCGCCGCCCCCTAGGATATGTTCTATCCTTTGCGGAATTGACACTCGGATTTGAAAAACAAATGGACGTTACCTGTGTGCTCTCCACATCCGTATGTCCATACCTCCCAACCGTCCCGGATCCGGTGGGACACTCCCAGATTTCAGAGGCTGTCCTAGTACGGGGTAGGTATGCCCCCTCTGAGGCAACTGTCCCTGCTTCAGCAGAGACAGTTTCCTGTAATGATGAAACAGAGAGCCGTCTGCTCCCTGCTCCATCATTCTTTCCCCCTGCCGGCAGTCCACACTGCTGGTCTGTGCAGGGGGCGGGGCCGGATGGCAGTAAGCCTCTGCTCCTCCTCCTGCACAGATGTGTATTCTGCTGCTGCTGGGAAATAAGGTGAGTATGTTGAGTTTATTTTTTTTTACTTTCTGTGAGGGGGCTCAATCCTGGGCATATTACTCTGAGGGGATACAGTCCTGGGCATATTACTGTGAGGGGGCACGTATCTGGGCATCTCTACTGTAAGGGGGCACATATCTGGCATAGATACTGTGAGGGATACATATTTGGACATAACTACTGGGAGGGTGCACAATCCTGGGCATATTACTGTGAGGGGGCACAATTCTGGGCATATTACTGCGAGGGGACACAACTGGGAATATTACTATGAGGGGACACAACTGGGCATATTACTGTGAGGGGGCACAATCCTGTGCATTTTACTGTAAGGGAACGCAACTGGGCATATTACTGTGAGGGGGCACAATCCTGGGCATATTATTGTGAGGAGGCACAATTCTGAGCATATTACTGTGAAGGGGCACAATCCTAGGCATATTACTGTGAGGGGGGCATATATCAGAGCACATAACTGGGCATATTACTGAGAGGGGGCACATATTTGGGCATCGCTACTGTGAGGGGGCACATATCTGGGCATCGCTACTGTGAGGGGCACATATCTGGCATTGCTACTGTGAGGGGGCACATATCTGGCATAACTACTGTGAGGGGGCACAATCCTGGGCATATTACTGTGAGGGGGCACAGTTCTGGGCATATTACTGTGAGGGGGCACAATTCTGGGCATATTACTGTGAGGAGGCACAAATGGGCATATTACTGTGAGGGGGCACATATCAGGGCATAATTACTGTGAGGTGGTACATGTCATGGCATAACTACTGTGAGGGGGCACATATCTGGGCATAACTACTGTGATGGGGAACATAGCTCAGTGATACAAATCCATTTCACACAGCTGCGTGGAACCATTCTGTGTGTCACAGTTCAGTACACTCACTACAATCCATATTTTCTGTCCAGGTGACACTTTCTGTACGTCACTTAATACAACCAGGTCTTTTGCTTCCACGTATATAGCTTGATCCCAAAAATCTCTGTGCGACATTTGTCTGGGTCGCAGTCAAAATAGCCACCGTCAGCAGGGTGTCAGTTAGCTCTACGATAGTTTCTGCACGTCACGTTCCAAAAAAAACAAAACTAAAAAAATATATATATATAAAAAAAATATTTTTTTTGTTGTTTTAGCTCAGTGATACAAATCCATTTCACACAGCAGTGTGGAACCATTCTGTGTGTCACAGTTCAGTACACTCACTACAATCCGTATTTTCTGTCCAGGTGATCACTTTCTGTACGTCACTTAATACAACCAGGTCTTTTGCTTCCACGTATATAGCTTGATCCCAAAAATCTCTGTGCGACATTTGTCTGGGTCGCAGTCAAAATAGCCACCGTCAGCAGGGTGTGAGTTAGCTCTACGATAGTTTCTGCACGTCACGTTCCAAAAAAAACAAAACTAAAAAGAAATATATATAAAAAAAAAATATAAAAAAAATATTTTTTTTGTTGTTTTAGCTCAGTGATACAAATCCATTTCACACAGCAGTGTGGAACCATTCTGTGTGTCACAGTTCAGTACACTCACTACAATCCATATTTTCTGTCCAGGTAACACTTTCTGTTCGTCACTTAATTAAACCAGACTGAACAAGTTTGTGGGTTTCAGTACAGCAGGCCCATTTATTTTTTATTTTTTATGTAATACACTTATATGCAGAAAATGTTGAACCCCAGGGCTAAGGGTCGAGGACAAGGGCGTGGGCATGGGCATTCAATTACTGCAGGGGGCAGAGGCCGTGGTCCTGGGCAGGGTGAGACAGTACCTGCTGATGAGGGAGCAGGGGAACGCTGCAGAGCTACACTCCCTAGCTTCATGTCTCAACTTACAGGGACATGTGGTAGAGGACTGTTGAAACCA
>ONZH01027490.1:0-122299 GCA_900303285.1 Rhinella marina | reverse complement strand
AGTATTATAGTAGTTATATTCTTGTACATAGGAGCAGTATTATAGTAGTTATATTCTTGTACATAGGAGCAGTATTATAGTAAGTTATATTCTTGTACATAGGAGCAGTATTATAGTAGTTATATTCTTGTACATAGGAGCAGTATTATAGTAGTTATATTCTTGTACATAGGAGCAGTATTATAGTAGTTTATATTCTTGTACATAGGAGCAGTATTATATAGTAGTTATATTCTTGTACATAGGAGCAGTATTATAGTAGTTATATTCTTGTACATAGGAGCAGTATTATAGTAGTTATATTCTTGTACATAGGAGGCAGTATTATAGTAGTTATATTCTTGTACATAGGAGCAGTATTATAGTAGTTATATTCTTGTACATAGGAGCAGTATTATAGTAGTTATATTCTTGTACATAGGAGCAGTATTATAGTAGTTATATTCTTGTACATAGGAGGCAGTATTATAGTAGTTATATTCTTGTACATAGGAGCAGTATTATAGTAGTTATATTTCTTGTACATAGGAGCAGTATTATAGTAGTTATATTCTTGTACATAGGAGCAGTATTATAGTAGTTATATTCTTGTACATAGGAGCAGTATTATAGTAGTTATATTCTTGTACATAGGAGCAGTATTAATAGTAGTTATATTCTTGTAGCATAGGAGGCAGTATTATAGTAGTTATATTCTTGTACATAGGAGCAGTATTATAGTAGTTATATTCTTGTACATAGGAGCAGTATTATAGTAGTTATATTCTTGTACATAGGAGCAGTATTATAGTAGTTATATTCTTGTACATAGGAGCAGTATTATAGTAGTTATATTCTTGTACATAGGAGCAGTATTATAGTAGTTTATATTCTTGTACATAGGAGCAGTATTATAGTAGTTATATTCTTGTACATAGGAAGCAGTATTATAGTAGTTATATTCTTGTACATAGGAGGCAGTATTATAGTAGTTATATTCTTGTACATAGGAGGCAGTATTATAGTAGTTATATTCTTGTACATAGGAGCAGTATTAATAGTAGTTATATTCTTGTACATAGGAGCAGTATTATAGTAGTTATATTCTTGTACATAGGAGCAGTATTATAGTAGTTATATTCTTGTACATAGGAGCAGTATTATAGTAGTTATATTCTTGTACATAGGAGCAGTATTATAGTAGTTATATTCTTGTACATAGGAGCAGTATTATAGTAGTTATATTCTTGTACATAGGAGCAGTATTATAGTAGTTTATATTCTTGTACATAGGAGCAGTATTATAGTAGTTATATTCTTGTACATAGGAGCAGTATTATAGTAGTTATATTCTTGTACATAGGAGGCAGTATTATAGTAGTTATATTCTTGTACATAGGAGCAGTATTATAGTAGTTATATTCTTGTACATAGGAGCAGTATTATAGTAGTTATATTCTTGTACATAGAGCAGTATTATAGTAGTTATATTCTTGTACATAGGAGCAGTATTATAGTAGTTATATTCTTGTACATAGGAGGCAGTATTATAGTAGTTTATATTCTTGTACATAGGAGCAGTATTATAGTAGTTATATTCTTGTACATAGGAGGCAGTATTATAGTAGTTATATTCTTGTACATAGGAGCAGTATTATAGTAGTTTATATTCTTGTACATAGGAGCAGTATTATAGTAGTTATATTCTTGTACATAGGAGCAGTATTATAGTAGTTATATTCTTGTACATAGGAGGCAGTATTATAGTAGTTATATTCTTGTAGTACATAGGAGCAGTATTAATAGTAGTTATATTTCTTGTACATAGGAGCAGTATTATAGTAGTTATATTCTTGTACATAGGAGCAGTATTATAGTAGTTATATTCTTGTACATAGGAGCAGTATTATAGTAGTTATATTCTTATGTACATAGGAGCAGTATTATAGTAGTTATATTCTTGTACATAGGAGCAGTATTATAGTAAGTTATATTCTTGTACATAGGAGCAGTATTATAGTAGTTATATTCTTGTACATAGGAGCAGTATTATAGTAGTTATATTCTTGTACATAGGAGCAGTATTATAGTAGTTATATTCTTGTACATAGGAGCAGTATTATAGTAGTTATATTCTTGTACATAGGAGCAGTATTATAGTAGTAGTTATATTCTTGTACATAGGAGCAGTATTATAGTAGTTATATTCTTGTACATAGGAGCAGTATTATAGTAGTTATATTCTTGTACATAGGAGCAGTATTATAGTAGTAGTTATATTCTTGTACATAGGAGCAGTATTATAGTAGTTATATTCTTGTACATAGGAGCAGTATTATAGTAGTTATATTTCTTGTACATAGGAGGCAGTATTATAGTAGTTATATTCTTGTACATAGGAGCAGTATTATAGTAGTTATATTCTTGTACATAGGAGCAGTATTATAGTAGTTATATTCTTGTACATAGGAGCAGTATTATAGTAGTTATAATTCTTGTACATAGGAGCAGTATTATAGTAGTTATATTCTTGTACATAGGAGCAGTATTATAGTAGTTATATTCTTGTACATAGGAGCAGTATTATAGTAGTTATATTCTTGTACATAGGAGCAGTATTATAGTAGTTATATTCTTGTACATAGGAGCAGTATTATAGTAGTAGTTATATTCTTGTACATAGGAGCAGTATTATAGTAGTTATATTCTTGTACATAGGAGCAGTATTATAGTAGTTATATTCTTGTACATAGGAGCAGTATTATAGTAGTTATATTCTTGTACATAGGAGCAGTATTATAGTAGTTATATTCTTGTACATAGGAGCAGTATTATAGTAGTTATATTCTTGTACATAGGAGCAGTATTATAGTAGTTATATTCTTGTACATAGGAGGCAGTATTATAGTAGTTATATTCTTGTACATAGGAGCAGTATTATAGTAGTTATATTCTTGTAACATAGGAGCAGTATTATAGTAGTTATATTCTTGTACATAGGAGCAGTATTATAGTAGTTATATATTCTTGTACATAGGAGCAGTATTATAGTAGTTATATTCTTGTACATAGGAGCAGTATTATAGTAGTTATATTCTTGTACATAGGAGGCAGTATTATAGTAGTTATATTCTTGTACATAGGAGCAGTATTATAGTAGTTATATTCTTGTACATAGGAGGCAGTATTATAGTAGTTATATTCTTGTACATAGGAGCAGTATTATAGTAGTTATATTCTTGTACATAGGAGCAGTATTATAGTAGTTATATTCTTGTACATAGGAGCAGTATTATAGTAGTTATATTCTTGTACATAGGAGCAGTATTATAGTAGTTATATTCTTGTACATAGGAGCAGTATTATAGTAGTTATATTCTTGTACATAGGAGCAGTATTATAGTAGTTATATTCTTGTACATAGGAGCAGTATTATAGTAGTTATATTCTTGTACATAGGAGCAGTATTATAGTAGTTATATTCTTGTACATAGGATCAGTATTATAGTAGTTATATTCTTGTACATAGGAGCAGTATTATAGTAGTTATATTCTTGTACATAGGAGCAGTATTATAGTAGTTATATTCTTGTACATAGGAGCAGTATTATAGTAGTTATATTCTTGTACATAGGAGCAGTATTATAGTAGTTATATTCTTGTACATAGGAGCAGTATTATAGTAGTTATATTCTTGTACATAGGAGCAGTATTATAGTAGTTTATATTCTTGTACATAGGAGCAGTATTATAGTAGTTATATTCTTGTACATAGGAGCAGTATTATAGTAGTTATATTCTTGTACATAGGAGCAGTATTATAGTAGTTATATTCTTGTACATAGGAGGCAGTATTATAGTAGTTATATTCTTGTACATAGGAGGCAGTATTATAGTAGTTATATTCTTGTACATAGGAGCAGTATTATAGTAGTTATATTCTTGTACATAGGAGCAGTATTATAGTAGTTATATTCTTGTACATAGGAGCAGTATTATAGTAGTTATATTCTTGTACATAGGAGGCAGTATTATAGTAGTTATATTCTTGTACATAGGAGCAGTATTATAGTAGTTTATATTCTTGTACATAGGAGCAGTATTATAGTAGTTATATTCTTGTACATAGGAGGCAGTATTATAGTAGTTATATTCTTGTACATAGGAGCAGTATTATAGTAGTTATATTCTTGTACATAGGAGCAGTATTATAGTAGTTATATTCTTGTACATAGGAGCAGTATTATAGTAGTTATATTCTTGTACATAGGAGGCAGTATTATAGTAGTTATATTCTTGTACATAGGAGCAGTATTATAGTAGTTATATTCTTGTACATAGGAGCAGTATTATAGTAGTTATATTCTTGTACATAGGAGGCAGTATTATAGTAGTTATATTCTTGTACATAGGAGCAGTATTATAGTAGTTATATTCTTGTACATAGGAGCAGTATTATAGTAGTTATATTCTTGTACATAGGAGCTAGTATTATAGTAGTTATATTCTTGTACATATAGAGCAGTATTATAGTAGTTATATTCTTGTACATAGGAGCAGTATTATAGTAGTTATATTCTTGTACATAGGAGCAGTATTATAGTAGTTATATTCTTGTACATAGGTACATAGGAGCAGTATTATAGTAGTTATAGTCTTGTACATAGAGCAGTATTTAGTAGTTATATTCTGTACATAGGGCAGTTTATAGTAGTTATATTCTTGTACATAGGAGCAGTATTATAGTAGTTATATTCTTGTACATAGGGGCAGTATTATAGTAGTTATATTCTTGTACATAGGAGCAGTATTATAGTAGTTATATTCTTGTACAGAGGAGGCAGTATTATAGTAGTTATATTCCTGTACATAGGAGCAGTATTATAGTAGTTATAGTCTTGTACATAGGAGGCAGTATTATAGTAGTTATAGTTTTGTTAGAAAGAGACAGTATTATAATTATCTCCTTAATATATAGAGCCTCATTGTTATAGTACGGTTGTTTTTTCTGCAGCCAGGCTTTCATTTCTCAAGAATGTAGTGATTACAAGAATTTTATCTTGATGTAGATTTTCTGTGTGGTTATCACATTACTTTTACTGTTCTTGATGTCTTGAAGATGTTTCCAATTCCCTTTGTTTCTCAGGTTGTTTTTTATTGATTTTTTAGTGTAAAAAAAACATGTGCAGAAGAGGAAAAGGGGGATTTAAAAACCATTCTGCACACTGCCCGGAAGCTGACTGGTAGGATCTGCCTTCTTTATTATTATAGTTTTGTATTGCATATTGAGTCTGTCTATTTGTTTTTTAGTAAAATCTCTGAAAATAAGGGAGGACAGAAAAAAAAAATTCACAAATATCCATGCTAAAAAAGAGGTCAGAAAACCTAAAACACCATTAAATTAAAAAAAAAAAAACCTGGACATGTTAATCAGAACTCCAGGAGCTGAATGGTTGATTGAGGATCATTGTGCAGTTGGTTCACTAATGCTAAGTGAAGAAAGGCACCCGATCTACCACAGTGGCTGAGGATGGGTGATAGCTCATGTTTACAGTGTTTACTTTTAGTTCATACACCCATTCAGGATGATCCATTTTAGTTTTGGTGAACTTTTGCCTAATGTTAAGCCACACCCCTGTGTAAATAAGCCACACCACTGTGTAGATAAGCCACACCCCTGTATAGATAAGCCACACCCCGGTGCAGATAAGCCACACCCCTGTGCAGATAAGCCACACCCCTGTGTAGATAAGCCACACCCCTGTGTAGATAAACCACACACCTGTGTAGATAAACCACACCCCTGTGTAGATAAGCCACACCCCTGTGTAGATAAACCACACCCCTGTGTAGATAAACCACACTCCTGTGTAGATAAGCCACACCCCTGTGTAGATAAGCCACACTCCTGTGTAGATAAGCCACACTCCTGTGCAGATAACCCACACCCCTGTGTAGATAAGCCACACCCCTATGTAGATAAGCCACACTCCTGTGTAGATAAGCCACACTCCTGTGTAGATAAGCCACACCCCTGTATAGATAAGCTACACCCCTGTGCAGATAAGCCACACCCCTGTGCAGATAACCCACACCCCTGTGTAGATAAGCCACACCCCTGTGTAGATAAGTCACACCCCTGTGTAGATAAGCTACACCCCTGTGTAGATAAACCACACACCTGTGTAGATAAACAACACCCCTGTGTAGATAAGCCACACCCATGTGTAGATAAGCCACACCCATGTGTAGATAAGCCACACCCCTGTGTAGATAAGCCACACCCCTGTGTAGATAAACCACACACCTGTGTAGATAAACCACACCCCTGTGTAGATAAGCCACACTCTTGTGTAGATAAGCCACACCCCTGTGTAGATAAGCCACACCCCTGTGTAAATAAGCCACACTCTTGTGTAGATAAGCCACACCCCTGTGTAGATAAACCACACCCCTGTGTAGATAAACCACACTCCTGTGTAGATAAGCCACACCCCTGTGTAGATAAACCACCCTCCTGTGTAGATAAACCACCCTCCTGTGTAGATAAGCCACACCCCTGTGTAGATGAGCCACACTCCTGTGTAGATAAGCCACACTCCTGTGTAGATAAACCACACTCTTGTGTAGATAAGCCACACCTTTGTGTAGATAAACCACACTCCTGTGTATATAAGCCACACTCCTGTGTAAATAAACCACACCCCTGTGTAGATGAGCCACACTCCTGTGTAGATAAGCCACACCCCTGTGCAGATAAGCCACACCCCTGTGCAGATAACCCACACCCCTGTGTAGATAAGCCACACTCCTGTGTAGATAAGCCACACTCCTGTATAGATAAGCTACACCCCTGTGCAGATAAGCCACACCCCTGTGCAGATAACCCACACCCCTGTGTAGATAAGCCACACTCCTGTGTAGATAAGCCACACTCCTGTGTAGATAAGCTACACCCCTGTGTAAATAAGCCACACCCCTGTGTAGATAAACCACACCCCTGTGTAGATAAGCCACACCCCCGTGTAGATAAACCACACCCCTGTGTAGATAAACCACACTCCTGTGTAGATAAACCACACCCCTTGTAGATAAGCCACACCCCTGTGTAGATAAACCACACCCCTGTGTAGATAAACCACACTCCTGTGTAGATAAGCCACACCCCTTGTAGATAAACCACACCCCTGTGTAGATAAACCACACTCCTGTGTAGATAAGCCACACCCCTTGTAGATAAGCCACACCCCTGTGTAGATAAACCACACCCCTGTGTAGATAAACCACACTCCTGTGCAGATAAGCCACACTCCTGTGTAGATAAGCCACACCCCTGTGTAGATAAGCCACACCCCTGTGTAGATAAGCCACACCCCTGTGTAGATAAGCCACACCCCTGTGTAGATAAACCACACTCCTGTGTAGATAAGCCACACCCCTTGTAGATAAGCCACACCCCTGTGTAGATAAACCACACCCCTGTGTAGATAAACCACACTCTTGTGTAGATAAGCCACACCCCTGTGTAGATAAGCCCCAACCCCGTGCACTCATTATATGATTATAATATGCTGTGATCCTCTGTACACAGTTTGTGAGTTTATTATAAACCCCTTAAATACCAGAGTCCCCAGAAAATCTACTGCTAATGAAGATAGCCGAGGTAGCAAATCATAAACTCATTATTATGGGCGAACTCTGCAGATACAGACTGGGAAACTGAACCCTGTATATCTCATAAAGGAAACAGGTTCTTGGCAATAACCAGAGACAATTACCTTTCCCAACTGGTTCAGGACCCGACTAGAGGGACGGCCATACTGGACTTAGTATTAACCAATAGACCTGACAGAACAACAGATGTGCAGGTCGGGGGACACCTGGGGAATAGTGACCATAATATAATAACCTTCCAATTGTCATTCAGAAGAGGAGGAACAAAAATACCAAACTTCAAAAAAGCTAAATTTAGCCTAAGAGAGGCCATAGGTCTAACTAACTGGGACAAAGTCCTCAAAAATAACAATACAGCCCCAAAATGGGAGATTTATAAAAGCATCCTAATATCTAATTGTGAGAGGTACAGACCTTATGGGAATAAAAGGTTAAGGAACAAGAAAAAACCAATGTGGATAAATAGAACTGTAAAGAAAGCAATAAATGACAAACAGAAAGCATTTAAATCACTAAAACAGGAGGGGAGCGAGGAAGCATCGAAAAACTATAAGGAAAAAAATAGAATATGTAAAAGACAAATAAAAGCAGCCAAACTAGAGATTACAGTAATCAGTAATCAGTTACAGTAGTCAAGATGAGAATGAACTAAAGCAATAACAAGAGTTTTGGTCGTTTCCACCATGAGAAGAGGGTGGATTCTGGAGATGTTCTTGAGGTGCAGGCGACATGAGCAGGCCAGTTATTGAATATGGTGAAAAATAGAAAGATCTAGTAAAAATATGCAAATATAACCTCGAGGGCAGGGAGCATGCTGCAAAGGAGTAATGATAGTGCCATGGATTGGACTTGAAATATTAGGTTTAGGTAGGTTAGTAGATGGGGATAGACACAAAGTACTGTTTTTGAAAGATGCTATTTCAGATAGCAAGAGAACATGATGTTAGATACTCCAGACAGTCACTGGTGTTCTGTAGTATGTCAATCCAAATCTACTGATACTTTGTCCAAATGGGGCTGTGTAGTGTGAAAAGAGAAGAGGACCTAGAACTAAACCCTGAGGAACCTCAAGTGGCAGAGCAGAAGTAGAACCAGCGAATAACACACTGAACGTGCGGCCAGATAGAAAACCAGAAGAGAGTAGTCTCCTTAAGGTCAATAGATTGGAGCAAGGTGAGGGGGAGTTTTTGGTCCACAGTGTCAAATGCTGCCGAGAAATCCAGATGAATCACTAGAGAGTAGTTGCCAAGTCAGGAGACTATTAAACACTTTGGTAAGGGCAGTTTTTGTAGAATGTAGAAGATGAAAGGAAGATTGTAAGCGTTCAAGAAGAGAGTGACAGAAAAGTAGCTTGAGTCAAGAGTAAACCAGATATTCCAGAATGAGAATATGTCATCAGGAACATCCAGCTCCTCCTCTCTCTGCATCTTGCTGACTTTTCTAGGACATGGAGACTTTGAAGGATTATTTGGAAGAAGTAAAGCCAACAAAAGATGAGGATGGTCCTCATTAGTACCTGCCCCCCCCTAAGGGGTGCAGACTGGATGGTACTGGTTGGCACGCTGGCACCAGACTAATAAAGTCTTCCATCTTATTGGAATTGAATTACATATTTTAGTTTACGGATGATGTAGGAATAAGTAAATGTAGGGTTAAATAGATAAAACTGATGCAGAAAAAGTCTCCCTGCACTCTCCATGCACTCTCCCTGCACTCTCCCTGCACTCTCCCTGCACTCTCCCTGCACTCTCCATGCACTGTCCATGCACTCTCCCTGCACTCTCCCTGCACTCTCCATGCAATCTCCCTGCACTCTCCCTGCACTCTCCCTGAACTCTCCCTGCACTCTCCCTGCACTCTCCATGCACTCTCCATGCACTCTCCCTGCACTCTCCATGCACTCTCCCTGCACTCTCCATGCACTCTCCCTGCACTCTCCCTGCACTCTCCATGCACTCTCCATGCACTCTCCCTGCACTCTCCATGCACTCTCCCTGCACTCTCCATGCACTCTCCCTGCACTCTCCCTGCACTCTCCCTGCACTCTCCCTGCACCCTCCCTGCACTCTCCATGCACTCTCCATGCACTCTCCCTCTCAAATATTCTTCTATTAATCGTTTTTAGCCACACTGTCCCTAGCTCAAAGTGAAATGGCAGAGACTGCGTGGGATTAGGCATTTATAGGGCTCTGACATCACAGGGAATGGCTATCTGCAGATTACATAAACTTATTTTCATTTTGTAACATGCATAGCCACTATTTTTAGGAAAACCTGATTCGTTACCATGAATTGCAAGAAAGTTCAGATTAACTTTGAATCAAAGTTTTAATAAATGTTCCACTTTGAAAGCTTCGCTCGACACTAATTAGCAGGCAGATCTGGACAAGAGAAGGAAGAGATTGGGGTAAGAGCTAACTGTATAGTGTTGATGATTTTCTGGGAGTTAATGACGTGTAGAGTAGATGTCCGTATGTGTGAAAGGTCATAAGAAGAGTGAGAGATCTTTATAGTAAAGGAGGGGAAATTGTGGTCAAAAAGTAGGAAGATTGAGCTGAGTTGATAAAGTCAGAGATAGAGCAGAGGCAGAAGATTAGATCAAGCTTATTGCCATCTTTGTGTGTGGCGGAGGAAGTGAGTTGTGAGAAGCTGATAGAGGAGGTTATAGAAAGTGAGTGGCTGAAGAGGAGATGGGCTCCTCAATGGGGAGGCTAGAATCACTCATAATAACAGTTAGTAGTAGGCTCAATAGAAAATGAGGAAGCCAGGTAGCACAGTGATCCAGGAATTGGTGGGGGTGACTGGGGGATGATAGACAACAGGGACTCACAGGAGGAGAGAGCAGAAGAGTCTTTGCTACATTACACTATCAGCTGACGTCAAGCGGAGGGGAGGAGATGGCTGACACCCCCCGCCACTATTAGCCGACAGCTAAAGCTGCACCTGCTGAGGGACAGAATCTGGATCATTTAATGCCGGCGTTTGGGGGGCCCGATCACGGCCGTCATAGCTCTGAGATGCTGCCACACACCTCACGCAAGAAATTGACTATAGGGTTAGCAATACTTACCTGCTTCTTGCAGCACCTGCTCCTGATGAAGTGCGGCATAACTGCTGCATAGAAATGCATTGATCGGGAGAGTATTGAGCGGGGTTTTCTTCTTTAATATGGGCATGAAATAATAGTGCTTAGAACGTAAAGCACAGGGTGCTTATGTGACCAGATTGCATAAAGTCAAGACACCTATGCCCATAGCTCCTTAGGGTGACTCACCTGAGGTAGCTGCTGCCTATCCACACCAAAGGAGGCAGTGTGTTGTGTGGCACAGTAACACTGTGGTCATTATGTTTTGACACAGTGTTATTATAGTCTTTCATAGACCCTAAGGGACAAGTGTTATAGACCTCAGGCACAGTATACCAGTGCAAGGTTTATAAGTGCAAGCTAATATCCATAGTGCTCACACCTTTCCCCCCAGGGTGAAACATTTTTAGCCTGATCAATATAAGATATTAACAGGAATGAGACTCCTAGCTTTAATAAGTTCACAATAAATATTATTTTACTTTAAACGTTCCATTCAGGCAAGATTTTTTGGTGTCAGAGTGTTGGAGCCAGGTTTCTGTGAGGAATAGCAAGTTGAGAGACTTTGAAACAGTCATGGATAACGGAGAGTTTGTTGCACACTGACTGAGAATTCCAGAAATTGCTAGTAGCAGGAGAATAGGAAAAGACCATAGATGATTGAATGATCTGCAAGGGTGTTTTTTATGCTGCACCATGGAGGAAGATGAGCCAGGGTGATTTACGAGGAAAAAAGTGTAATATTAACTGAACATGAGGGATGGAAGGAGGAAGGAAGTGATGTGGACAAAAAGGAGACTGGGCGGAAGTTGTGAATGAGCTGGAGGTTAATAACAGCAACAATGAGAGCAGAAGCAGTGAGCACGGTGAGACGATCCTGCGACATACCTGAGCTGTGTTTGTCTAGTTGGCATTGGCACTGTCTAAGTGCCATAATTAAAGGCGATCTGTAACCCTTATTTTGGAATATGCATGAGCAGTACTGAACACAAGTACTCCACACCACTATTTTTAAAATTTTTTATTTTTCTACTGCTCCGGATTCCCTCGCTGTCAGAGCTGCACTAAAGTTCACAGTCCAAAACACTGTTCTAACATAATGGAGAGGATTCATGAGCGCATGCACAGTAGTGCTGACAATGTATTTCACACAGCTCTGAGGGTTGACAGTGGGGGAATGGGGGTCATGGGAGAATATAAAATAGGAGGACTACTCATGTATTACTGTAGATAATGGTCCAAAACTGGGGAGACAGAGTCCCTTCATCAATATGGCGCTTTTACTTGCACCTGACCACTGTCTACATTTATAGGGAGTCTGATCATAGATCCTGGGGCAGTTTAGCTCATTGAGCAATTAACCAATGTAATTAATAAATTAAACAAAAGATGAGGAGAGATGTAAAGTGTAGGTCAGTAAACAGCTAACTGATTGGATGAGCCATAAAATCGCTAGAGATCTCAGGCCTCGCAACAGTTTCAGTTATGACATCAATTGGAAGAACAAACACAGGACTAAGTACCAAATATCTAATATCACACTAGCAGGAAGCAGAGAGGGTATATCTGTGTACTCAGTAGATATGGGAGGCATCTCTCCTCCTTCACACTATACAGTGATAGCTGCACAGAGCATGCTCACTACACTCTCCCATAGAGGTTAATACATACATAATAGGGAGAGATCTCCTCCTCCTCTTCTTTACACAGTAACATCTGTACAGGTCACAGAGCATGCTCACTACACTCTCACATAGGAGATAATACGTAAGTAATAGGGAGAGATCTCCTCCTCCTCTTCTTTACACAGTAACATCCGGACAGGTCACAGAGCATGCTCACTACACTCTCCCATAGGAGATAATACGTAAGTAATAGGGAGAGATCTCCTCCTCCTCTTCTTTACACAGTAACATCCGGACAGGTCACAGAGCATGCTCACTACACTCTCCCATAGGAGATAATACGTAAGTAATAGGGAGAGATCTCCTCTTCCTCTTCTTTACACAGTAACATCCGGACAGGTCACAGAGCATGCTCACTACACTCTCCCACAAAACTCAACAGGCATCTCACCACACTTTACTATAGTCAATGACGGTGATTATTATTATAATTGTTATTATTAATAAATGCTATTAATATTATTTATTTTTAGTGTATTTCATTATTTTTTATTGAGCATCTGTGGCATCAGCTTTTCTCTTGCATGTCTTCTGGAGCTTTGAAATTAATTAATTTTTCTTCTAATTATACAGTTTATGTACAGTGGGGAAAAAAGTATTTAGTCGGCCACCAATTGTACAAGTTCTCCCACTTATACAGATGAGGTCGGCCTGTAACTGACATCATAGGTAGATCTCATCTATGAGAGACAAGAATTTATTTGCTAATTATGGTGGAAAATAAGTATTTGGTCAATAAGAAAAGTTCCTCTCAATACTTTGTTCTATCTCCTTTGTTGGCAATGACAGAGGTCAGACGTTTTCTGTCTTCACAAGGTTGGCACACACTGTTGCTGGTATGTTGGTCCATTCCTCCATGCAGATCTCCTCTATAGCAGTGATGTTTTGGGGCTGTCGCTGGGCAACACAGAATTTCCACTCCCTCCGAAGGTTTTCTGTGGGGTTGAGATCTGGAGACTGGCTAGGCCACTACAGGACCTTGAAATGATTCTTATGAAGCCACTCCTTCGTTGCCCTGGCGGTGTGCTTGGGATCATTGTCATGCTGAAAGACCCAGCCACGTTTATCTTCAATGCCCTTGCTGATGGAAGGAGGTTTGCACTCAAAATCTCCTGATAAATGGCCCCATTCATTCTTTCCTGTACATGGATCAGTCGTCCTGGTCCCTTTGCAGAGAAACAGCCCCAAAGCATGATGCTGCCCCACCCCCCCATGCTTCACAGTAGGTATGATGTTCTTTGGATGCATCTCAGCATTCACTCTCCTCCAAACATGACGAGTTGTGTTTCTACCAAACAGTTCTACTTTGGTTTCATCTGACCATATGACATTTTCCCAATACTCTTCTGGAACATCCAAATGCTCTCTAGAAAACTTCAGACGGGCCCAGATATGTACTGGCTTAAGCAGGGGGATATGTCTGGCACTGCAGGATCTGAGTCCCTGGCGGTGTAGTGTGTTACTGACGGTAGCCTTTGTTACGTTGGTCCCAGCTTTCTGCAGGTCATTCACTAGGTCCCCCGTGTGGTTCTGGAATTTTTGCTCACAGTGATGGAGGGAGATTATCAGTGGTCTTGTATTATTGCTCCCATGGTTGACTTCTTCACACCAAGCTGCTTGCCTATTGCAGATTCAGTCTTCCCAGCCTGCTGCAGGTCTTTGTTTCTGGTGTCCTTCCACAGCTCTCTGGTCTTCACCATAGTGGAGTTTGGAGTGTGACTGTTTGAGGTTGTGGACAGGTGTCTTTTATACTGATAACAAACAGGAGCCATTACTACAGGTGATGAGTGGAGGACAGAGGAGCCTCTTACAGAAGAAGTTACAGGTCTGTGAGAGACAGAAATCTTCTTGTTTGTAGGAGACCAAATCCTTATTTTCCACCATAATTTACAAATAAATTCTTTAAAAATCAGACAATGTGATTTTCTGGATTTCTCATGTTGTCTCTCATAGTTGAGGTCTACCTATGATGTCAATTACAGGCCGACCTCATCTTTATAAGTGGGAGAACATCTACAATTGGTGGCTGACTAAATACTTTTTCCCCACTGTATATGATACATTCTCGGTAACTGGCCTTGTTTGTGTGGTAGATGTCAGAGAAGTAGAAAGTGCGGGGTAAGGCTGGAGCTCATCTTGAATACCTTTGATTTTGTATTTCAGGAGTCCTCCCGATCGTCGTTCTCACCCATAAGACATCGGGATCTTTGACAGAAACAGAAGCATTATTCAGGGACTTCGGTGTTGAGAGAATATTTTCATTTGAAAATTACACCAGAGAAGATCACCTGAAAACCAGAGGAAAACATGAGGGGGTCCTGAACTTCTTGTGTGAAGTCATTAAAGAAGTTCAGTTTCGGGTGGAGCATCCTCGAGATCCATTGAAGGAGATACAGGAAAGAAAGCAATTTGTGCTCAACTTCATCCATGAGAGCGCTAAGAAGGAAGAGCAAATGAAACTAGAAAAGAGAAGAGCCTTGGACCAAGCTCTGCAGGAGAAGAGGCTGAAACAGGAGGAGGAGATGAGGCAGAAACAGAGGCTGAAAGAAGAAAGGGAACAGGAGGAGCAAATAAAAAGGAAAGAGAAGGAGTTTGCACTGGCGAGAGAGCTTCAACAGGCAAGACAAGAACAAGAACTCAGGGACCTCGAAGAAAGTCTACAAAAGAAGAAAAATAAAAACAAACTTTTTGGACTTTTCAAAGGCAAAAAATAAATTTTCATCAACTAAACTTGAAGAATGAAGATAAGAGTAATTTAAAATGTGGGGTAAAAAATATACATAGACCTCTTAATTGTATGTACACTAATGCCAGAGGCCTGACTAATAAAACTGGTGATCTGGAAGTAGTGATGTGTGAGGAGGACTACGACATAGTGGGAATAACTGAGACATGGCTGGATGAGAGCTATGACAGTGGGAATAACTGAGACATGGCTGGATGAGAGCTATGACAGTGGGAATAACTGAGACATGGCTGGATAAGAGCTATGACAGTGGGAATAACTGAGACATGGCTGGATGAGAGCTATGACAGTGGGAATAACTGAGACATGGCTGGATGAGAGCTATGACAGTGGGAATAACTGAGACATGGCTGAAGAGCTATGAGGGAAACTGAGAATGGCTGATGAGAGCTATGACAGTGGGAATAACTGAGACATGGCTGGATGAGAGCTATGACAGTGGGAATAACTGAGACATGGCTGGATGAGAGCTATGACAGTGGGAATAACTGAGACATGGCTGGATGAGAGCTATGACAGTGGGAGTAACTGAGACACGGCTGGATGATAGCTATGACAGGAAAGTTAACGTGCAGGGTTACAATCCATTTAGAAAGGATCGCCAAAACCATAGAGGAGGAGGGGTCTGCCCAGAGAGCGGGAGGGGTCTGCCCGGAGAGGGGGAGGGGTCTGCCCAGAGAGGGGGAGGGGTCTGCCTCTATGTAAAGTCCTGTCTAAAGCCCACACTCCGGGAAGATATAGTGAGGGACATGAAGATGTGGAGTCACTGTGGGTAGAAATAAATGGAGCCAAAAACAATAATAAAATACTAATAGGAGTTATTATAAACCACCTAATATATCAGAGTCCACAGAAAATCTACTTCTAAACGAAATAGTCGAGGTGGCAAATCATAATGAGGTCGTTATTATGGGGGAACTCCGCAGATACAGACTGGGAAACTGAAACCTGTATATCTCATAAAGGAAACAGGTTCTGGGCAATAACCAAAGACAATTACCTTTCCCAACTGGTTCAGGACCCGACTAGAGGGACGGCCATTTTTTCTACAAAATGATATTTGTGTAGGGATGAGTTCAGGTTCATGCCAAACTTTGTGAGTTCAGGTACCTGGACCTGAGCCCAAACTTTGACCTGAAGTCCGGCCGAACCAAGCGAACCCGAACTTCCACCGGTTCGCTCATCCCTATGTTTGTGAAGACATTTAAAGCTTTTGTCAGTCAGGAAACTGCTGCACGTCTTCTGTACATGTCCTCAGGTTCATGTGAGGTCTGGGTGACCCAGTGAGTGGTCACTTCTAAGATGGTAAAATATAGACCCGAAGACAAAAAGGAAGCTTGAAAGGAAAAATGCCACCTGCCAGGGACTCCACCCCCCCGCCATGGCTACTAATCAGTAACCTTTCTAATGGAGCGCTGTAAACCAGGACTTTGAGTCCGTGAATCTACAATATGTAGTGAGGAACGTAGCTCCGGAGGCAACAGACATGGACAAGCTAAGGACTAAAATTAAACACTTCTCCTTTCACAATGGTAGGAATGGCAGCCAGGGCTTTAACCGAGTCCTCATTCAGCTGTTCGGCCTTGTGGGTCATGGTAAGTCCTCATTCATCAACAGCTGCTTGTACGTCTAGGAAGATGGTGACTACCAGAACTGGGCACAGTCTGCTGTGAAAGATGGAGGGTGTACGATGAACAGACTCACCTACCCGCTCACCAGTAACATCACCCTGGTCGACAACCGAGGTTACGCCAAACTGGGGAGCTACAAAACTGGAGAAATCTTTGCCCATCTGGGTAAGTGTGGGGAGCAGAGGACACATCTCTGGTGGCCATATTAATCAGCCAATAGACAATGTGTCATGATATACATCACACAGTATGAGACCCCATGCTGCGGTCAGTATACCGTGTGTGTACAGTACATGAGTGGAGCATCACATCACTGATTGACACGAATTGGACAATACAAATATATATGGGGCATTATATCATAAATATGGGGCATTATTACTATTATTATTACTACTACATTTATTGCTGCAGCTTTGCTACCATAGTTACTATAATTATTATTAGAGATGACCACATTTCTCAAAAATTCCAAAAATATTCTATTTGATCTGAATTTATTTGTGGCGAATCTCATTAGAAACCAACTATTTCCTGTTGCAGAGAGCCTGTATAGCGGTGTAGAACACTGTGCCTTGCAGTAACACAAATAGGGAGTCTGCTGTGGTAGTGAAACAATACTGTGAGCCAGTATGACACGCAGATGACAGGCGTCACTCTTAGAATCGCTGCACACTTCACTTACTTGGGCAGTTATGGGGCCAAAACTGACCAAATAACTCAAGTGTGAACTCCTTACAGGTCAATGTTAGCGCCAGCTATAAAGAACCGTGCAGAGGCCCAAGATCCTACTATAGAGTGAAAGTGCGCCACAAGAAAGATTCCACATAGATTTCTACAGAACCTGTTCTAATAACTGCTGATACAAGTAGAGCCCCCCCTGACAGAGCAGAGAGGCGGTCAGCAGTAAGTTTGTGTTGACGTCACTATTTTGCTCAATTTTCTCTTCCTCTGATCCATCAGAACATTAACCCACAAAAAACAGATCCTGTCTATGGAGCATCCGCCGTCACCCGGTCAACATTTGGTCAGTAATCCATCAGTATTGGCAATGCCAAAAAAAACAGGAGTGGATGCAAAACAGGGATGACACGTGAAGGAAATATTTGCATGTCTTCTGTGTTTTGTACCCACTCCTGCTTTTGGCTTCCAAATCATAAGCTAATTCTGATGCAAAATAGGGACCATGTCATACAGGCCTTACAGCTGCTACACAGACAGGATCCATTGAGTGTCTCATTTTTCCTTCCTTCTGACAGATCAGAAGAAGGGTCAAATAAATGATGATGTTAACCAGGCCAAAAAGACAAAATTGTGGCCCAGTCATGGTGGCAGCAGCATGAGGAGACCACAGAGTGGCCCAGTGACATAGTGATGAGGTGGCAGCAGCATGAGGAGACCACAGAGTGGCCCAGTGACATAGTGGTGAGGTGGCAGCAGCATGAGGAGACCACAGAGTGGCCCAGTGACATAGTGGGGAGGTGGCAGCAGCATGAGGAGACCACAGAGTGGCCCAGTGACATAGTGGTGAGGTGGCAGCAGCATGAGGAGACCACAGAGTGGCCCAGTGACACAATGGTGAAGTGGGGGGCAAAATCAATACAAGCTGAAGATGGTAGGTGGCAGTAGGAGCACCTGGCAGCAGGTGTGTGGCATCAGGCGGGTGGCAGCATCAGAATAGTAGCTGAAGCAGGTAGCCAGAAGAAACAAGTCTCCTTTGACAAAGGTTAGGTGTGACATCATGGAGTCTGATGCATCAGGCACTGGTGTCCAGAAATGCTTGGCTGATCCACGCCTGATTCATCTTTCCAAAGGTCAGTTTCCCCACATTTTGGGTGGACAGTCGATTTTTCCTTGGGGTAAATATGGCCCTCGCTACTCTAAACTCTGATGCCACTCTGCTGGACGGGCAGGAAAGCTTATCCAGGGCAAACCCAGCCAGTTAAGGCCACAAGCCATGTTTGGCTGTTTAGTAGTCCAGGGGATCTTTGATGTGGGGTGGCAGGGTGCACTCCAAGTATGCCACAACCTGCTGGTTCAGGTTCTGCTCTATGTCTACCTGCTGTAGATGGTGAGTACTGTAGTTTCTTCAGTAGGCCGGTGAAGAAAACTGCTCATCAGCAACTCTAGACTTAAGTTGCTGCTGATGAAACTGGTACTGCTTCCCCACCCCACCACAAGAGCCATGGCAGTGGAACATAAGCGCAGAGGCCCCCCCCCAGTCAGACTCGTGTGAGAATGGTCGAAGGTGCACATAGGCAGAGGCCAACTGACTACATAGGATGTCTCAATAGTAGTTCAGTTTATTCTCCCTCTCAGCGGGTTTAAAAAAGGCCCCCATTTTAGACCGGTAGTGAGGGTCTAACATGGTGGAGAGCCAGTAATTATCCCTCTGCCAAATGATGACAATTCCCACTGTATACTGCCACGGTGTGTCTGGGTCATCTGCCTCGTCTTCCTCATCACCATGTACCTTTTCCAGCTGCTCCTGCTCCTCCTCTCTTGTCACCTGTGTAGAAGAACCACCCATTTCTCTATGCTTTGCTTGTGCTCGAATGTCCTCCTCCTCCTCTAGTTCAGCCCCAACAGGGTTCATGTGGTTGTGAGATGTAGTCGCCATGTCTCCTGTCCCCTGGCCAGCCAGATTTAGCAGCATCTGTTCTAGGACCTGAATCAGTGGAATGACGTTGTTCATCCTGTAGCCCTGGTGACTGACATATAAAGTGACCTCTTCAAAGGGCCCGAGCAAACAGCAGGTGTCACACATAAGCTGTCACTGGTTAAGTTACACAGGGGAGTACCTTTATCCGCCTGTATCATCAAGAAATAGTTTATTGCCTTTCTCTGTCTGTCCAACATATGGAGGGTGGAATTCTAACGGGTGGAAATGTCACATATCAGCGTATGTTGGGGGACGCCGTTCTGCCGCTCAAGGAGGGTGTGCTTTGCGGTGTATGAGTTGCTGAAGTGCATGCAAAGTTTATCACAGAAAAAGAATATTAGTGCACAAAAATAGATGCAAACAATATATACTGTATAAACTAAGACCTCATTCTGATATGATAAAATCTGAGACTCTTAGCCAATATTTTTTGATCAAAACACATCTGTGCCCACCTGCCCAGCGTCGATAGCTTTTTTAGGACTTCGCAGCAATTGCAATGCTACCCAAGATTTTTTTACTGCATCTAAAGATCTGACTTCACGCTTTCTTTCACGTGGATATCCCAGAAAGGTTATCTCTCAAGCCTTTGAAAATGCACATAAAGCCAATCGTGCTGAACTTCTCAAACCGAGACTTAGGACGGGGTAGGGACAAAGTTTCCCTCATCACTAGGTTTGACAACCAGTGGCACGATCTCTACAAGCTTTTGGATAACCACTGGCATCTGCTACAGTCTGATTCCAAATTGTGCAATTTTATCGATACACAGCCAAAGATTATCGCTCATTGGGCCCCAAATCTACGGGATAAGTAGGTACGCAGTCACTTCCAAAGACCAACCAGAATATCGGAAGGAGCATGAAATTGAAAGGCTCCTACCCTTGTGGCAATTGTAGTATTTGTCAATATATGATAGGTGCTGACTTTTTTGTTCATCTCACAGACTCTAGGCGAATTTGTCTCCAAAACTATGTGAATTGTCGCACTCCAAATATGTACACACTCATTTGTAAGTGCGGACAAATATATGTTGGACAGTCCAGTCAAGAATTACGTAAACAGATTCAGAAACATCTTTCACAGATCTTTCTAGCATGTCGTGATAGGGCTAAGGCTGATAAACCATTGACTTCAGTGGCTGCACATTTTCTTGACCAACATCAATGTTAGGGCTCATGCACACGACCGTATGTATTTTGCGGTCCGCAAAAAACGGATCCGCAAAAAATACGGATGACATCTGTGTGCATCCGTATTTTGTGGAACGGAACAGCTGGCCCTAATAGAACAGTACTATCCTTGTACGTAATGAGGACAATAATAGGACATGTTCTATTTTTTTTGCAGAACGGAAATACGGAAACGGAATGCACATGGAGTACCTTCTGCTTTTTTTGCGGACCCATTGAAATGAATGGTTCCGCATTAAGTCCGGAAAAAAAATGGAACGGAGAGAAAATACGTTTGTGTGCATGAGCCCTAATACTAATGACCTTAAGATTGTGGGACTTATAAGAATTTGTAATAATATAAGAGGCTTCCCCGTTACTCCTCAGCTTCTGCGCCTTGAATCCAGATGGATTTTCAACCTTGATTCACTGGCACCCAATGGGCTAAATGAGGAACTTACGTTTGTGGGCTTCTAGGAGTAAGTATGATTATATATTTCATATATTCTTTTTTCACATTTTTCCTTTTTTTTCACTTCACAGTTTTTACACTTCTTAGGTTGTTTACTTTGTTTTTTCACAGACATCTTTTTGCACAGTATTTTTATTTCTATATCTCCATCATGATGTTGGAATTTCTCCTTTGTATTGTCTCTCGGTTGAATTATTCCATTCTCAATGGAGATTATATGTAGATTTTCCTTACATTACTTTTTGTTCATATAGGTTTAAATTGATCCACTGTTAGAGAATACAGGGAGGTGGAAGAGGGCGACTTTAGTTGTGTTTTTTTTCCTCTTCTTGGCGTCTCCGGGTCTTTTATCTTTCGCAGCGCTTTAATTATACAAGGTTATACTTTTCTTTATGAATTTGCTTTTCTTTAAGATTTATTTGTTGGCCAATAAATAATGAATTGTTATCTTTTTTACTATTTATCATATTATGGTATTTCATTATGTGATTTTTTTTTTATTATTACATATGTATTTTATTGTCATATTTAATCATGCTTTTGATTTGTATTTGATATTGGATGCTGTGCGTATCATGTGATCTTATATCACACACATTTGTATTTTTACGTATAATCTAGGTGTATTTTCTGGCACTGTGCACTTTAATTCCTTACATGACACTTACACGGCATTTAGATTAGCTTGCCGGCTCATAATTGTGAACCTATGGTTCTCTTCTTCACTCTTCATGGCCCCACTGATACGTTATTTGCAGCTAGTGTTTGCGTTCCATGTTGGCGCGCACGCTCCTGCTGGTTCCGGTTAGTCCAGGCACATGACCCGCTCAGCCTCCGGTGATTCGCGGACGTACCCCGGGATGCTAAGAATGAGACATGTATATTTGTTTGCCGCAGGTGATCATTATCTATTCATTATATACCTGATTATATTGATATATAAAGGACATTATCAGCACTCGGATTTTACCCCTGGGGTGTTTTCTCCTACTCACAAAGGTCTGCCACTCCAGCCCGGGACTCTTGCCTTATTCTTATGTATGGGATCAGGTACCATGTATTGTACAATTATGCTGCATTATCATTGATATGTGACCTTCTTTACATTACATGTGGCAATTATATTCTTTTTCTGGACTGTACATGTTGTGGTCTTATTTTTGGACCCTGTGGCTCCTGGTTTAGTGCTTGCTATATTGTACTTGCACTTTGTTTATTGTATACAATTTTTAATAAGTGAGTGTATTTGTCCAATAAAATATTGTTTATTAATTATTTTACTCCTTGAAAGTGCAAGGTTTTTTGGTTCTCTTTGGCCCTCTTGGTCTTTAGGTTTTGATATTTGTTTTTCAACCATTTGTGCACTCCGTTTCATCTCTAGTGTGCCCCCTATCTTCCCCTTTAGGCTGCAGGGGACTCTGCACTGGCCACCAATGAGGCTATTTCACCCACCCCCCCCTTTAGCCCCATCACAGCCCCCCACATGCCACCTGACGTGCCCATCCCACTGCCTCAGCAGGGCCCTTCCATTGATTCACGGAGGCGCTCCCCCGCTTGTTGTTCTGATCGCCACAGCGGGCGCAGGTCGGCTTTTCACAGGAACCGTTGTTCCCGCCACCATTCGAGATCCTCACAGTGGGATTTACAGGTCAGTCCTCTTCAGGTCCTCAAGGTGGCAGTCGCCTTCCTCTTCAGACATCAGTTTCTGCAACTCCAGCTCTGGCAGGTCTCCATCACGTCAGAGATGGGAGTCTATACACTTGGGTTCAGCTACCATGGGTCAACAGTTGGTTCCTGTGCCTAAGGCCTTGTTGTCTCAACTAGATCTGGGAGATTCTCCCCCCCCCCCCACAGCCAACACCCAGGGCTATAAGCCTAGGTCCAGCGATCGTGTAGAATTTCCATTTTGTGGTCTCTCTTCCATGCATTTAGATGATGAAACTAAGTCCAAGATTTGGAGTAACCAGTACGTTGACATATGGCGATTAATTACCGTTGACCTGCACACTGTCAATAAAGTACGTAGACTGAACTCTGATTTATTGATCGCAGGCCAAAGGTTGTACACACCATGGGTAATTGGCTCCAAGCCTTCTCAATTTTGTGGTATGTCATGGGACAGCGTCATCCTGACCGATGTTCAGAATTATTTGTTTACATGGATTCCATATACAGCACTTACAAGTTTCATGGGGGCTAGGTCTGGTGGCAGTACAATGAGGAATTTCGTAGACGATTGGCCCTCAACCTGCACATTGGTTGGGGGTGAAAGCCACTGATCTTTGGCTCCGCCTGATGATGGCCTAAAAGGCCAACCCTTTCCATCTGCGGCCACTGCCTCCTCATCCAGTGAATGTCAAGGTTGGGGTACACAGAAAAGGGAGATGTGATGCCTGAGCTCTCCCCAACCCCTGTCCCTGCCTAATTGCCTCCGTGTCCTAGGCGACACGGCGACAACCACGAGGACTGCAATTACACTTACTAAGGTGCAGGGAAAAGGGACAACAAACAGAGACGAACAAAACACAGAAGAATGGTCAACTAGCCGCGTCAGAAAACCAGAGATAACATAAGTACAAAATCAGCAGACGGTAGAGTAGTCAGGTACGAGCCAAGGGTCAAATATAGCAGTCAAAATACAAACGATACAAACGCACAAGCAGGAGTAGCAAGGATTTGCAAAAACCAGCAAAGAGCAGAGAGGAAGGCAGGTATTTATGCAGGAAGATATCCCACCCCCAGGTTCTGAATGGACCAGATTCAGAGAAGCCACTCAGCCCAGCACCTGAGTATTAACCCCGAGTAGACAAACCAAACATGAAGCTGGGTGTTGGCTCCAAAACAACCCACAGTGTGAACATGGTTAAAGGCAAGGCGTAGGCACTAAACAGAAACACACAAAAACTCAGAATACCAAGCAAAACATAGAAACCTATGTTCTCCGGTGAGCAGACCTGACAGTGAACAGTGGCTGTTCGCAGACCGGGAGCCTGCTGGCTCTACAACGAGGGACACTGCAAATTCTTCTCCCTCTGCACGTACAAGTATGAGTGCTCAGCCTTGTGCCTGCTGGCATTGCGGTTTCTGAGGTGTCTGTGGGCATCCTTATTCACCACTCACTCAAAAAACGACGATTTTTTTGGGGGGTGTTTGGGTTTCCTTGTATTGTATTGGATGCCTGCTTTGCCTCCATCAAGCTGCGGATTATTTTTAGGCTTCTTGCCCCGAAGGCAAATCATTTTTGTTCCATGCCTCTGGTTTGTCCCTCACATGTTTTCAGTTTTCTTCTATCTTTCGTTTCTCGAGCATTGGCCTCCCCCCCATCTAAATACGGCACACAGGGGCGTAGGGGCGGCCACCAAAGCCACTGCACTTGAAAGTGCAGCGCATTGCCCGGTGGAAGTCAGCATGCTTTGCCTCCTATGTTCGCCCTGAACATTTAGTCTGATTTTATTTCAGTTTCACTTTGCCCCATGGTCTGTTTCCTGGGGCATTCCTATATTTTATGCACCGGGCAGAGAGCCGAGTCACGTGGAGGTCACTTGGAGGGGGATTCAAGGTCTTTGCTGGCTGCAAGTCCTTCCAAAAACAGTGACCTCAGTAAGGTTGTCCAACCCCGTTATTCTTGTCATCCACGCTAGGGGAAATTACCTCTGCTTAAGGTTGCGGAGTTCATCACCCTAAATCGAGCCGACTTGGAACGATTCACGTCCTTTTTCCAAGAATTCATCCTTGTGTGGTCTGGGATGGTCTCAAGGGTTGTCTGGCAGAGGGCCAAAGATGCTAGTGCGGTTGAGAGAGCCAGACATACTGTTAATGCTAGGATATCTTGCTTTATTCATTCCCGTGGAGGAGTAGTGATCCATCACCAGCAACTTGAAAGGGATAACCAGGGCTTGATGCGACCAGATGGTGTACAAACACAAGGTATAATACTGATTGGAAAATGCTATACTTGGATGTAATGTCCCGCCCTGAGGCATGTTATACGGCCAGCTTCCTTAAAAGTGTTCTCCAGGATTGTACTACTGATGACATATCGGCGGGGGCCCCCCATCAATCAGATACTGATGACCTATCCTGAGGATAGGTCATCAGTAGTACAATCCCCTTTAATTCAGCCAAATTGGTCAACTGATTTGATTTGGGTCTGAATATGTATATGTGACACTTTGAGGTTGCCGAGGAATCCTATCTTCTCTCTATCTTTCTTGCCAAAATCCAAAATTTGCTCTACATGAATCACCAAAGATTTGGAGTCCCTTTCAACTCAAATTTTTAAAAATTAGGGTCAAATTCAATATGATCCATATTTTCCCTTTTTTGTTTTTTAAATACCACCCCCTAGCCTTCTAGATGATTACAGAATCTGGAACAGACCCTGATTGTGGAATAATCAAAGATCAGGAAGGGACTGCCAATTGGAACGGAAAATGATGGATCCCATTTAACAACAGAAAATGCTGATTAATCATACATTACCAAATACTGAGGCAGGGAACTATCAGGAACCCCTCCAACCGACCTATCTATCACTATCAATGGCTGCACACTCTCCCCGGTCAACTAAGTCCGCTGCCTTGGAGTGACCTTGGATTCTTCCCTCTCCTTCAAACCACACACTCAAGCACTTTCCACCACCTACTGTCTCCAACTCAAAAATATCTCCCACATCTGTGCAATCCTCAACCGGATGTCTGCAAAAATGATAGTACATGCCCTCATCATCTCCCACCTAAACTACTGTAACATCCTCTCTGTGCCCTTCCATCTAGAACTCTCGCACCCCTCCAATCTATCCTCAACTCTGCTGCCTGACTAATCCACTGCTCCTTCCCATTACTCCTCTGCCTCTCCCCTCTGCCAATCCCTTGGCTCCACTGGCTCCCCATTGCCCAGCAAATTCAAAATGATAAAAACAAAAAACATCCAAGGCCATCCACTACTGTCCCCTCCTTACATCTCTGACCTCCCAGTACATCCCCACACGTAATCTCCGATCCTCACAAGACCGCCTTCTCTCCTCCCCCCTTTCTTCCGTGCAGCCCCCATACTCAACATATCAGACTCTCACCTACTGTGGAAACCAACAGGAGGTACCTGAAAACCCACCTCTTCAGACCAGTCTACAACCGGTGACCCTGCTGCCTCTATACCGCCATGACCAGCTTTACCCTTACCTACTGTGTCCATATAGATTTATAAGCCCTCATACCTCGTACCATATAGATTGTAAGCCCTCGCGGGAAGGGCCCTCTCTCCTTCTGTACCAGTCTGTTACTCGTTTTGTTCATGCTTAGTGCAATTCTCTGTATTATGGATGTGCCCCGCTCCTTACATGTACAGCGCTATGGAATGAATGGCTCTTTAATAGTAAATGATAACAGTAATAATTCACAGAATACATTGAATACATTCAAGGGAGGATTTAACCGTTGACCCCAGTATTCAAATCCACGAGGAAGTTCTAAGGTCTGAAGAAACTTTCCTTATGAGAGGCTGTAAAACGAGGACTTTGGTTTCAAGTCTTGGAGGCTTAATCTGAGCGCAGAACACTGACAGTTCACACTTACCGTCAACCATGGAGGATGAAGAACTGAGGAGGGCGATTAGAACTTTTACCTTTGACAGGTGTAAAAACGGCAACCAGGGCTTTGCTAGGATCCTCTTGCAGCTGTTTGGATTTGGTGGTCATGGGAAGTCATCATTCATAAACAGCGTTATGTGTGTGTGGTCCAACAGTCAGTACCAGAATAAGGCAAATGCATCAGATTCACACGAAGGCCACACAACGGAGAGACTGACTTATCCACTCACCAACAACATTGTCCTGGTCAATAATAGGGGCTGCTCCAGAATGAACTCCTATGAAACCGGAGAGATCTTCGCCCAACTTGGTAAGTGTAAGACGCTAATCCAACTAAGTGACAGGTAGGGGAGGGTGAATGAGCTCGGGCAGAAGTGGAAGGGGAGAGGGCTGCTTTTGCTGCTGATGTCTCCTCAGAGGTAGCAGCTAGAAGCATGCAACTGGTCTTGTTTGAAAGATGGTATTCCAAGACCATGACAGCATTAGTGCAAGCTAAACAGAAGATATCACTGTTAGACATTGAGTCTGTAATAATTGTGGGTAAAACCTGCTTTTACTTTCAGCTGCATTCAATGCATCCCGATATCTTCCCATATACTGAGGATATTGCTGTCATTGTATTGTATGAGAGCTTGGAATGTCAGCTTTCAAACAATGCAACTCCAAATCTCTAGCTGGTACCAAACCAGAGATATGAACAGCTAAAGCAGCCCCCCACCCCTTTCAGTCTGGAGGGGGGAAGGGGGGGGTTACAGAACTGACAGCTGCAGGAGAAAGGGAAAAATAGTAAAAAATACATAGAAATGCGACCTTATCATCACTGTACTCACCCACATAATAAAGTTATCCACAAAATAATGTAAAAATGGTTTTTTTTTATCTTTCCCACTAAAAATAAAATAATAAAACTTATTTACACAATATATACCCCGAAACAGTTCCTAAAACAAAACCTACAACTAATCCTGCAAAATAAAAAAAAAAGAGAGAGGAAAAAAATAAAAAGTTATGACTGCTAGAACACAAAGGGGGAAAATATTATTGATCCTTAACCTCTCCCCGCTCCTGACGCCTGTTTTAATGGCTTCATGCATTCCCCATGTAATAACAATTCTGGAGCATCTATTCTTATGGCTTTGTTGTGCTATTCCTTTATTATTCCTGCTAGAAGTTATGTACAGAGGGGAGGTAACCAGTTGGGGGTGTGTCCCTGCACAGTCTGAAAATGGCAGCACTGATTGGATAGAGTGAGTCTGTGCAGGTACACACCCCCAGCTGGTCACCTCCCCTCTGTACCCTTACTGAAGACTGCTAGCAATTCATTCATAACTTCTAGCAGGAATAATAAAGGAAGGGCACAACATACAGACATAAGAATAGATGCTCCAGAATTGTTATTACATGGAGAATGCATGAAGCTATTAATAGAGGAATCAGGAGCGGGAAGAGGGCGTCTTTAAGGCTAAAATTAATAATGTCACTAAGGGGTTAAAAATGCAATAGTGTCCCCGGAGTTGTGCACTAACAAGATTTACTGCAGACACACCTTAAAAATCTACGATGAAAAAGTGACATTTTTAGGAGTATTTTTTCCAATTTTAACAGGACTGTCAGGAGGTTAGGCATAGGTGGGGCACCTGAAGGGCTCATGCACACAAACATATTTTTTCCGTGTCTGTTCCTTTTTTTTTGTGACCCATATTTGGAACCATTCACTTCAATGGGGCTGCAAAATAAAAAGAAAGGAAATGACTCTGTGTCCATATGTCCGCATGTCCGTTCCGCTAAAAAACAGAACATGTCTTATTGTCTCCATTACGGACAAGGATAGGACTCTTCTATTATAGCCCGGACGGACCATGGACACGTCACGTAAATAACCACGTATGCACACGTACATTCAGAGCATGGATGGCCGTGGGTAGTCACATACGTGCAGTGCAAAGCTCTTGACCTATGGTATGGATTACACTGAATGATCGGCACTTCCACTGCTCGACATGTGGATATAATAAGCTGAAGTCCATAGACCTGGAGAACACTCCACACGTGGGATTCTCATTGAACTCCTTCAGGATGCAGTCTCACTGATTAATTGTAGGCCACTCTAGTGAGCAGAGTCCAAGGACAGCAGGTTTTCCTCCTCCCTAAACCCAAATACCGGGGTCTAGACTTCTGCTGCTGAGAATCCTCAGGTTAGACTAACAGAGTAGTCACGGACTAGTGGAGAATACAGAGGAGAGTGTAACCAGACAGAGCTAAGCATTTGAACCAGATAAGATCTGAGAAGGTATCAAGGCCAGACAGAATCAAGACAGAGTCAGAGATAGGGTCAAGGTCAAAACCAGGAGGGAGCTACAAGTTACTGCAAGCAAAATGGAGATCAAACAATCCAAGTCAGTCTTAGTAAAATAATGGTTAATCCAGGAGCGTAGCCAGTGAAGCTGAGGCAGAAATCTGGGAATCCAGTTCTCTGATTGATCCCTCTACCTACACCCAGGGATACTGAGTGGTAGAACGGCCGATCCTTGCTTCAGGCCAGAAGGCTGTGTACACTGCACACACACCGATCGGCATCCCTGGCAGTGCCACCCAGCAGACAGAGTGACAGTGGCTGGCACCAGGGCCCTGGGAGGGGGGCTTGTTACACCTAGCTATTTTGGACCTTGCAGGGACAGTAGCCCAGATTTACTAATCCTATAGAGACGAGTGATCTAGACCTGCACCGGATTTATCACAGGTCCCCGGCTAATGAGACATGGAGCGCAGACACTTCTGTCTAACTCTCTGGGACAGAATTTTCCACCAGAATTGTGAAGCAATGTTGGTGCTAAACCTTGTATATAAGGTCACGTCGCCTTCAAAAGCTCCGACCCTTTCCATTAAGCCTGGCTACTTCTCGGCATTTAAAAATGTGTAGAACCCTAGCTGAACCAAATTACTCCACAATCGCACCCGTTTGCACCATTTGTAGACAGATTCAAGGTGCAGACACATTAGTAAATTTGGGCCATTCATTTTGTAATTTTTTTTATCACTGGGTTTCTTGAGCCTTAAAGGGTCTTTTTTGGAATTCTCCCCACTACTCAGTTCTGTCTCCCAGGTCGTATTCTGACATCCTCACAGATGGGGGTCACATGAGCTGCTGCAACCAATCATTGGCATCAAAAGTGACACATCCCTAACCGCTCTGTGTAATCCCAGCTATTATAAGATATTCCATAGAAATCCTTACCTGAATGAGTGTCCATCGATTCCCGCTCACCTCACGGCTTGATCATGGTTGGTATCTACAGTATGTCCTGGTCAAGTGACCATAATGTCCTTCTTCAGTTCTGATGATCTTATGAACATTTGGGGTAGAAGAATCAATGCAAAGTGGTTAAGGCTACTTTCACACTAGCGCTTATATATTCTGGTATTGAGTTCCGTCATAAGGGCTCAATACCGGAATAAAACGCTTCAGTTTTGTCCCCATTCATTGTCAATGGGGACAAAACTGAACTGAAGACAACAGAGGCTCCTAAATGCATTCCGTTCAGTTCTCATCAGTCTCCAGACCGGAGAGCAAACCGCAACTTGCTGCAGTTTGCTCTCCAGTCTGAGCAAGACGGATCTGGAATGACCCCCAATGCAAGTCAATAGGGACAGTTACGTTCGGTGTGACACAATAGTAAACGGATCCGTCACCTTGCACTTTTCCCTTGCAGCTCCCTCCTCCCTCCAGCAGGGGGTGCTGGCAATGGCTCCTCCCATTGTGCGCGCCGTCCTCTGGAGCTGCTGGGACAGGTAAGTATACCCCCCTCCTCCTAAAGATAGTGTCTGGTGCAGGTGTGGGGCCGGCCGTACTGCCGCTAGTGTGAAAGAGGCCTAAGTCCTCAGAAAAATGTACTTCTCCATTGGTACAAGTGCATGGTGAGTGTAAGGTTACAACACCCTACGCGCATATTCACGTTGAGCCCCAACATCTCAGTTCTTATAAGTGATAATCTTTTATCTCAGATTTTTACATTTTTTCATAATAAATTTTAAAAGCAAATTGTAAAACGAGTTGAGAAGGAAGACACCAGGTAGGTTTTATCTGTAGATGTGGGCAATAGCTGAACATATGGGGGGAGGTATTTTATTACTGTATTATTATTATTATTATTATTTTAATATCAATTATTCGACACCTGATTTAACTTTTCAGCAAACTTGTTGCCTCTGGACAAACCGGTTGATTGGAGTAAAGGATTTGAGCTTTCAGACCGGATTGTGGAGGCAAAACCTTATGTGAAGGCCTCGGATTTCATCATTCCTGTCTTTGTTTACAGGTAAGAGTGACGCGTTTCAGTCCTCCAAACAGTGTGACGAGATTTCTACTATAACTTCAGAAGCTTCGCTCGGGTTTCAGGTTTGGAAGGGCCCTTGACAGAGACATAACTTGAAGGTCTTGGGCCCAAATGCAAAATGTGTATCAATGATGTCACATATGGCAATTAAAGTCCTGGCCAGGGTTATACACACATCTTATAGGGCCCCATTAAAAAACTTAGTACCCCCCCCCCCCCCGTCTTACTCAGTTTCCACGTATACATCCATCAGTAACTCCCAGGCACTGTGAAGCACAAAGTACAACTCTCCAGATTTCTGATGAATTTACTTTTTTTTTGTTAACAAAACCGAAAAAATGTCATGAATATCAATTGTAATAAAAATACCTTTGGACTCAACCACTTTTTCCAACTTTTATTTCGGAAAAGGTGGACCAGGGGCTTCAGAATTACCGTGCTTATTCTCAACCCCATATTTCTCCATGTAGTTACAGGAGAAAACAGGCAATAATATATTGATTAATCTCCTAATTCCCTGCTAGTACAAAGCTGTCTGCCTGCAGCCACCACTAGGGGGAGCTCAGTGCATCTCTTTGTATTGAGCTCCCCCTAGTGGCAGCTGCTTGATAATGCAGTGTTTTCACGTGGGAAAGTTCAGAGTGGGCCCCCTATCCCTGGGGCCTTGTAGGAGTTGTTTGATCTGCCTACATTGCAGGTACACCACTTTTTCCTGCTACCTCAGCACCCCCTATAGCTTTACCCCTGAGACCATATTTGATTCACCTTCATAAACTTAGGGAATAACATATTTTTATGATATGTTTTATTATTCAGTGTGGAACTGTTCCCAACCCCTCAGCTGAAGGACGAGCTGAAAGAATTATTTCATACTGCCACACAGCTCACAGGTAAGTGTCACAGATCCAGCATGTCTGTATGGTGACAGGTAGGACCCCTGTGAAAGAAGAGAAGTGATCAGGTTTTCTAGAGTAGCCTTCTATAAGACAATGGAGGACGATCTACGTTCCAACATTTCAGCCTCACATGACTTTTATGCAGAATCTGTTATTGAAAATACAGGCATTTGGCTCAGATTGGCCCCTGAACAAGGAGGGCCCCGAGTATCCCACCCCCTGCACAAGTGCCACATGACACAGTAGATTGACTGCACTACATGTAGATAGGCAGTGTACAGCATCACAACCAGACTGTGTTCACATGCATAAGGTTTCCAAGTCTGTACAACTGATGAGCTATCATCTGTATAGGTCATCAGTATCTGATCTGTGGGGTCCGATACTCAGGACCCCCGCCGATCAGCTGTTTGAGAAGGCACCGGATCTCCTGTGAGTGCCAGGGCTTTCTCTCAGCTCACCAAGTATAGCGCCGTACATTGTATAGTGGCTGCACCTGTAATCGCGCTAAGCCTCATTCACTTCTATGGGTCTGAGCTGCGCCTAGATCATGTGACCAAAGAACATGACATCACTGGCCTAGGAAAAGCTGGAGAAGGTTAAGAGGATGCTGTGAGCACTGGTGACTTCTCAAACAGCTGATCGGCAGGGGTCTAGGGTGTTGGACCTGCACTGATCAGATACTGGTGATCTATCCAGAGGACAGGTCATTAGTATTAAAATCTCGGAAAAACCCTTTAACAAACTCCCCACGTGCAAGGTGATACTATTTGCATGTAGCTTTACAGCTGGCCCCAGAATGAATTGTACTGGTGGGCCCTCAGCATCCCAGTCTGACGTGCAGAAATAATAAATAAATGTAATCATGACCCGACAATGGGAGGTTTTCATCTTGTTGCTCTTGTTTCAGGCGTCAGTCCCATCGTTGTCCTCACTCATTGGACTCACAAGAACTTTAAGCAAGTCAATACCATGTTCAAGGACATTGGAACAGAGAAGTTTTTTCCTCTTGAAAATTACACTGAAAAAAATCCAAAGAGAAAAAAGGAAACTGACGAGGCGATCATCAAGTTCCTGTATGAAGTCATCAGCGATGCTGAGTTCCGAGCTAGTTATCCCCGGGACGCGGATCAGGAGATGAGTGATCGGAAGGTGTTTGTACTGAGATATATTCACGACAGGGAACTGATGATTCAGAAACAAAACCTGGACACACAGAGATATGTGGAGAGCAAAGGGGCGGAGCAGTCCTCCAAACTGAGGCAGGAAGAGGAGGAAAAAGCACGGCGAAAAAGTAGAGTATTATTTAAGGAAACATTAGAGAAGATGGAGGGAGAATTCCAGAGACAGCAACTACGGGAACAGCATGAACACGAAATGAGAATGAAACAGCTGCAAAGAAAAGGGAAAAACAGGAAGAGCAAATAAGAGGACACAAGGTGTAGACGGGAGGACATGTTCCTGTAGCTCCGTCTGTAGCGTTCTTATTAGCGTCTCACAGGAATTTTTACAGCCGACCTTCTCTCTCTGAAACCACTTTCCAAAGTGCCCAAGAAGTAGAGGGTACAGTATGCACAAGATGACCGGGGCAAGAAAAAACAGATACGCCAGCGAAACTTACCAACTTTTTTGGCCCTGCATAAATCCAAGATGACGCCAGTAAGCAGGAGAGTGCAGGCAAGGAGGCACTTCCTCAGTGGCTGCGCCTCTGGATCTTCCCTCCGGACTTTCTTCATCCAAACAGGGACGCATTGGCCATAGACCTTACAGGGAAATTTACCGGAGGGCCGATGCCCAGGGGGCTGTCTGGGGCCTCCTCATGGCCGGCCAGTGGAAGTTTTTGGGGATGTATTTTGTGCTGATGGCAGTATTATATGATGGACTGTGGTATTTGGCTCTGTTGATGGTATAATGTGCCACAATATGGTATTGCTGGCCCTGCCTTCCATCAATTTGGACCCAACTACAAAACGGGGCCACTTTTAGTATTTTTTCCAGGGCCACTTTAAGTTCCCAGTCCACCCCTGCATCCAATGTGTTGGACAAATCTCCAGGCAAGTCACCTATTCATACCAAGGAGTACTCCTCCTCATCCTCCCCCATAGAAACAGGGCAGATTTGAGCATACCAGTTACCCCAATCACAATGGAAGCTATGAAAGAACTGCTCTCAGACCTTTAATCCTCTACCAATGACTCTTAATTGAGGTCTGATATAGTTGCCATAGGTGATCGCCCCGCACGTTTAGAAGACAAGATGCAGGAATTTACTTCAGCCCATAACAATTTGGTCGATGCCCAGAACACAGCAGAGGATGATGTAGTAGCCATAAAGTTCAAATTGGCAGATCTGGAGGACAGGTCACAGAGGAATCATATTTGATTTAGAAATAACTGGAGTCGGTACAAGACTCCCAGGAATATCTGGTGGATCTGTTCTCTGTACTTTTACCTCATGCTTCTGATGCAGATTTCTTGATAGAGTCTATAGGATTCTAAAACCAAAAAATCTTTCTTTCCTAGAGACACTATAGCAAGACTCCATTACTACCATATTAAAGACTCCTTCCTGAAAGCAGCAGCAAAAGCAACAGATATCCCTGATCGCTTCAAGCAAATATATTTACAGACTTCTCTCCAGCTACTCTAGCGAGAAGAAGAGAATTCACGAAAACTACACAAATTTTGAGAGAGCAAAAGATTCCTTAGAAAAGGGGTTTTCCGGTCAGACTCATAGTACACTGTAATGGTTCAACACATGTTCTATTGACCCCCAAAGAAGCAACTTGCTTTCTCCCTAAACATTCCTTGATCCACTCAGCAGAGGCAACAGATAGTTCTCCCAAGAAAAAGCCACCTACTCTGTCCCCTGAATGGTCAGTGGTGGGCTCTCCTAAATCCTCCACCTCTACTTAGTGAACCTGTCACTTGTTCGCTCATGATAAAGGGGTTTTCCACGATTTTACTACTGATGACCTATTCTCAGGATATCAGTGGGGTCCAACACCTGGGACCCTCCGCCAATCAGCTGTTTGAGAAGGTAGCACAGCGCCGTACATTGCGATGGAGGCTGTGCTTGGTATGGTACTCATCACCATTCACTTGAATGGGGCTGACCCACTCCTAGGCCACGTGACAGATGAACGTGTCGTCACTGGCCTAGGAAAAGATGAGAGAAGGTAGCAGCAGGAGCACTGGTGGCGTCTCAAACAGCTGATCTGTGGGAGTCCCGGGTGTTGAACTCCCACCGATCAGATACTGATGACCTATCAGTTGTTAAATCCTGGAAAACCCCTTTAACCTATGCATCTCTGTTCGAATCTTTCTCTCCTAATTCTCATCTATAGGTTGTTCTAGATCATCTCACCTATGACTGTCTACCATTCAACATATCGACCAGCAAATTCACCTCCCCCCAGTAGACCTGGGGCCACATTGGTTCACATAGAACCGGACTATGCAAGTTTATTTTCTTAATTTTTAATTTTTGGTTCAACCCATTTTATTACACACTAAGGCATGTTTCTCTTATATCTAGTTGTGGTACATTGCTTTTCGAGTGGGTGTTGCTGATCATGCTGATGTCTGTGGACTTCAGAGGCGCCTCCATTCTCAGCCTTTATTTTAACATTGTCCAGTGATTTTGAGAATAGTATCCCTAAATGTTAAGGGCCTCAACAGCCCAGCCAAGCGCTCTTTCTTTTGGAAAGAAACACATAATTTACGTTTTGTGATATCATCTGTGTGCAGGAGACACATCTGAACGAAGCAGACAGTTCTAGACTTAAACATGAAGACTTCTCAACTATTTTTTCCTACGCTTTAAAAAAACGAGAGTTATTTTGATAGCTATCAAGAGCTCAATAGCCTTTCAACTACTATCTCTCCATTGTGGCCCTTTTGGCAGATATTTGTGATATGTATTATTAACAACATCCCATTCACCCTAGTAACTCTCTATGCCCCTAACACCAGGTCTTTGAGTTTCTTCAGGTCTGTCCTGGATTCCATCCCCGCCTGCAAAAGAGGGTCCCTTATTATCTGAGGGGACTTTAAACTTGTCATGGATCCCCTTCTAGATAAGTCATCTCATGTAAGTAAACCTGGGGATTATAAACTCAAAGATTTGTGTCACAGAGAGAAGCTCTTCGATGCTTGGAGGATTCTTCATGCTTCGGAGATCGACTACTCCTTTTATTCCAACCCTCACAATTCATACTCCTGAATCAATCTGTTTTTAGTAGACAAGTGGCTTCTTCAAAAGGTGACAGACTCCGGGATATGCCCCAATTACCATTACCATCCAATAAACTCATAAACAACAAATGTAGTATCCTTTTACAAAGAGAGCATCAACCATCAACCTATCATTTTACTTAACTAAATCAGTTAATTGGGTTCAGTCAACACAGCAAATCAGTCTAATCAATGGACAATTCTTTCTTAGAATTAGTGGCTCTATAAATCTTCCTTAACCTCCTAGCATGTTCCACATCAGCAGCTGCCCAAACCATACCATCCTCATCATGGCATGAGCTTTTCCTCTTTCCCAATAAAATCTGCTCTGGTACCTGCTGTAATAGAACACCTCTTTTTTTGTTCTCAGACTTAAGCCTCAGGGATGATTAGCTAAGGCACAGACCACTGAACGGTGAGGTGGCAGCCATCTATATGCATCCGTCTCACATACCACATACACATCATAATCTTCTGATTGTCTGATTCTCCTGCTAAGTGGGTTTCTACTCTTTCAGTATGTTATAAACCAGCCAGTTATTAAATCTGTTAGTGAAGTTAGGACACAAATTACAACGTAATGAACATAATGTGGCAAAGATGTAATACTCAGACTTTACTCAATAATCCAATCCTGATTAAACAATATCCAAGTGAGTCCACACCACCTTTCCTCTCACTGGATTATTTGCCAATTCTATAATCTCTCATTATTTTGCAATCTTCATAAGCATTAAGTATATTATCAATGTAAATGTTTGGCTTCACCAATGTTGGAACGGTGAACACAGCACTCAGTAGGGACCATCAAATCTGGGATCCAAACCTTTCCTTTATATGAACTAGGTACTAGTCTTTATGTCCAGATCTGAAAAGGAATCACACCTGTTTATGTTTAACAGTCAGAGCTGACCTGTAAGGGCTCCTACCACCTTAGGAAAGACAAAAAGTGTCACGTGCTCTACATCCAGTATTCCTCTACTTACTACCTCAGCCAGTATCTTCCTTTACTCTTGCTTTTACTACAGACATTATTACAGGCACACATGTAACCTTGGACAAACCTGGTGGCAGCTCCTGGACCTTGGGATTCCCACCATATCTTCTCCTGACACATACATCAACCCATGTGCTGAATTCATCATCAACGGGCAGAGTGCACTCGAGAAGGCACCATTTTACCTCCCCTCCAGAGCTTGTCATCACTCATTGTTCTTACTTTAGAGGTCTTCTGGGCCTGGGTTGGCCGAGTCACGTAAACCTTAGGTTGGCTTCAGGTAATGGCTGGAGGTCTGCACTTATAGCAGTTCAATCTCCCAACTTGTCTTTTTCTTATGGACAGCATCAGGGCATAGAACAACTCTCACACACTCAGCACTCTTCACGGGTTTCCCATGGATCCAACAAAACCTCTGCTCCCCCAGATCAGACCATAATCATGGAAGATACCAAAGGCATATATGAAATCTATATGAATGTTAGTTATCTGACCACAACCATCTTACCAGCCTCAGTGAGTGCCTTCAGCTCTACCTCCTGTACTCACATTACAGAAGGGAGTGGTATTTGGGTGACAACATCAGTTTAGGCACTGACAGCATATCCTGTCTTCTGTGTGATCCATCTATACCATCTATGAGAGAAAACTCAATAATTCACAAAGTTATCAATCAGATCTGAATGTACTTGCTTTGTAGTTTATATGACATCTAAACCTTTATGTAGTCTGGTAACCCAACCTCCTATCAAAATGCAGAAAATCTTCTATAGACTCAAGATGCTCAAAGTGCTGTATCCCCTCCAGATCTCTATGCTCATGGCCCACGTGACTGTCATAAAGAAATTCTCTTAATACTTTTCAAATGCTGTTACTTTTTCAAAAAAATCAAACGCTCCCATTATGTTCAGAAAATAAAACAAAATAATCAGAAAATAAAAACCAATCGGAAAACCTTATCTATTATCTAGTTTTCACTGGCAGATGAAATATTTGGTGACACAGTTACTTCAGATATTTCATTTGATTTAACCACTTATTATTATACTATTTGATGATTTTGTTTGCAGACCTCTATAAACACAGTTGTCTGAATACCACATATTAATAACATTTTTTTTTAAACAAACCAATCTTATTGTTTTCACTTGACAATATTTCACTTTACACACATATGCAACTTGTTGAAATTAAATCAACCAATTAAATTTTTTTTTCTTTTTCTCCAACTCTAGTGACATATCACGCTATCCGTGTTTAGGGAGGAACAAAAGAGGCTGTCTTTGTGTAATATATGCTTCTCTTTTAAGTCTCAAGTTCTACGTCACTGTCACCACACCCTCTGTCGTCTGGCAAAATGTAACTTCTCCTTTTTGATCAGTTCTAACTAGATGTCTTAACATAAAACATATATAATGAATAATGATAAAAGACAAGACATGGGCCCATCACACAATTCACACACACAAATACAGTATTCACTGGAGCTCCAATAAAAACTCAGAAAAATATATGCAAGACTCTATGGAAAACTTTTCAGCACGGAATCAATGAAAATAATATTTTGTGCAGATCTGCCAAATATGTTGGGGTTTCTTGGTCTTTTTCTCTTCACTCCTGAAAAACAGATTAGTCAGAATCCCCATCAAGTTAAACATTTGGGAAAAACAACAGACTTTCTTGACGTCCATTAAGTCGGGCTGCAAAATAAAACTCACAAAACCTTTAGTTTGCAAAAAAATGGAAAATAGTGTGTACACAATGTACCAGATGTAACAATGAGCTCATCTTTTACTCTTTTACCACTTGGTTTTTCTTTAACCCAATAAAGTTTTTTTTTTTTTTTTACAAAAGAAACAGAGACAGCTTATAATCCATCCTTCCTCTTTTTTTCCGACATACTAGTAAACTTCTAGTAAAAACCAATCACTGAATGCACTGATAAATTACCAATGGCAGCAGTATACACTGACACATCTACTTTTGAACACTGGGATATAAGTCCAAATACTGCATTACAGCTTACAGTTCAAGACCACATCTGCCAAAACAATATCTGAAACGGGAACTACTGCAATTCTACATTAACAAATAATGCAAAGATACTTTCCTTTTAGAGTCTGATTCTTCTCGGTCCCTCCTCCTCTTCTACAGAGACTAAGCAACATTAAAACACAATCTTTTGGTACAGCTATGACTATTAGGGACCCCACGAGAGATGGAAGACAATGCCGATTAAGTGTCATCAACGCAGCAGCCGGTACTTCCTCTTTTACCACTCCATTCATGTTTAACTCTTTCCTTTGCTTTCTAAAAGTAAAAAATATGTTCTCTTCCCAATCCTTTCTCCATCATTCTCTTTATGCCATCTTTGAACCACTGCTCCCCATCCTCTGGACCATCTTCACCTGCCTAACCTTCAACAAATGTGCTGCTTCCATTCTTTTGGAACTCTTTCCATCTTTTCAGATTTAAACAATCATCTTTTAGCATGCCTGCTCTTTTAAATATTCTGTTTATATCTCCCACTGCCCCTCCTCCACACTGTCTCTCTACGATATCCACCGTAGTCACCTCCCTTCCAGAGGAGCGCCCATCCTTTCAGAGCCTTTGACTGTCTGATCCCCATTGGAGAAGAGTGGATCTGTCCCTTCTCCCACTGGACACAAACACCTTTTGTGTCCTACTGGTTGCCTACAAACGCAGCTGCCAACCAGCCTTGCCAGTTGTGCGCACAAAGCAGCCACCAACCGGCCCCAATTGCCGCAAACGCAGTCGCCAACCGGGCTCCTACCTGTTCTCCCAAAGCAAACACAGGTCAAGTTACTCTTGGAACAGAGAGGTGGGCACTTTAAATACTAACTATATGCAGGCACGGTGCACTGTTACTCAAATCTCTCTGACTTCCTCTTTTTTATAGTTCCTTATTCCTATCACAGCAACATATGAAACGGAGGCATCTCTTTCACACACACATTTCTTACACTAACAAAGAATCAGTCATTCTAAACCTAGGTTCCAGACAATCCATTCATTCAACCACAGACAAGGAGGTGTTATTTAAAATCCCAAAGATTCCGAAATGGACAATACTTGAACAGTGGCCATAACAAGTGGGAAGGCACAGTAAAAACAAATTATCTTACCTGTGTATCTAAAGGTGAAGTTCCCAGTTGCCATAATGACCAAAGCTCTTCCACGATCGTCCCTTGGATATCTGATGGATTTTCCCAGGTTTCGGCACCAAAAACTGTCAATGCAATTTAGGACAAGTCCCAAATTAGGAGACTTCACTCTGTTGTCTGTGGTGTTCAAATTATGTTAAGTTTACCCCTTTATGGTAGGGGGTGAGAGGCCGGCCTAAAAATCACACATCCAGTCTTGTTGCTGGTCATGTCATTTCTCTCTCTGCCCAGACATTCCTAGAGAGCCACTTTATTACATGTACATAATGGGTGGATTTAGTCAATATCAATTTTAATACATCCAACCACAAACATACAAGTACACATTTAACAACCAATCAAAAGATGCCAATGGAGGCCAATGACACGTACGCATTACTTCATTTATCTGGGAAATTCCATATGCATATATCAAGTTCTGAAAGTTCCTCTTTTCACATAGACTAGCTAACTCCAGCTAATTTCTTATATCAAGTGATCGTGACTCATATTTATTTTTAAGCATACGTGGCATCTAATGGAGACTAATACAGAAGATGGAGACTATTTAATAATGAAATACAACTTAGCACAATTTTGTTCATCAACTACTTAATTTCTTTAACAGCTACAGCACCCCCCCCCCCCCCTTGGAGATTGAATAATCTTCTACTATCTAATAAACACTACAAAGAACTGATATCCTCAGCTCTAGTAGAATAGTTTTCAAATAACGCAAATGGGGAAGTTGATCCTACCACAGTGAGGTGTGCACACAAAGCTGTAATTAGAGGGCTATATATTAAATACTTAGCCCTGGAGAAAAAGAAAAGATCAACTAAACAGGAAGAACTGCATAAAAAACTCAGAGACGTAGAAAAAGCTATTCAAATACCCTCTACTTTACATTTCTCCAAGAACCTTAGAACTACCAGGAATGAGAAATACCTTCTCATGCAAAATAACTTTGAACGCCATCTCAGACAAACTAAAGGTCCTTTTACACGGGCCGATTATCGGCCAAAAAATCGTTCCTAGGAACGCTAGGGCCGATAATCGGCCCGTGTAAAAGTGGCCCTAATCAGCCGACGAACGAGCAAAACGCTCGTTCGTCGGCTGATTGGATCTTTTGTAAAAACCAAAAGATCCGATCTGTCGGGTGCACATCGCCCTGTGTAAACAGGCGATGTGCGCCTGACAGCATGGAGCTTCCAGGCCGCACGAGCGATACAGCGATCACTCGTGCGGCCCGGCGCTCGATTAATCGGGCCGTGTAAAGGCGCTCGGGCAGGGAGACTTTATCGGCCCGTCTAAAAGGGCCTTAAGGCTCAGTTTTATAGACAAGGAGATAAGGACTCTAAATTACCAGCGCATAGAATTAAAACAAGAGCAGCACACTCGAGAATTCTCTTTATATGGTCTTCCAAGAAGACTAAAATAATGAACCCTCAAAAATTGCTGATGAGTTTGCTAATTACTACACATCCCTTTATAATCTGAAGAATAACTCAGACTCTTATCAACCTACTCTCTCAGACATTAACAATTTTCTTCAAAACATTTCTCTTCCCCAAGTTTTGCATAAACAATTGGACACTCTAAGCGCACAAATATCACTCCAGGAGATCCTGAACACGATTTCCTCACTAAAAATCAACAAGTCCCCAGGCCCAGATGGTCTTATTAATGAATACTTTAAAACATTTTCTCATATTTTAGCCCCCCCCCCCCATCTTTTAAACTGTTTTCACAATCTAATACACTGTGTGCAGAATTATTAGGCAAATGAGTATTTTGATCCCATCATCCTTTTTGTACATGTTTCCTACTCCATGCTGTATAGGCTTGAAAGCCAACTACCAATGAAGTAAATCAGGTGATGTGCATCTCTGTGGTCTAATGACATCACCACCCTATATAAGGTGCGCTTAATTATTAGGCAACTTCCTTTCCTTTGGCAAAATGGGTCAGAAGAGAGATTTGACGGACTCTGAAAAGTCAAAAATTGTGAGAAGTCTTGTAGAGGGATGCAGCAGTCTTGAAATTGCCAAACTTTTGAAGCGTGATCACCGAACAATCAAGCGTTTCGTGGCAAATAGCCAACAGGGTCGCAAGAAGCGTGTTTAAAAAAAAAGGTGCAAAATAACTGCCCATGAATTGAGGAAAATCAAGCGTGAAGCTGCCAGGATGCCATTTGCCACCAGTTTTGCCATATTTCAGAGCTTCAACGTTACTGGAGTATAAAAAAGCACAAGGTGTGCGATACTCAGGGACACGGCCAAGGTAAGGAAGGCTGAAAAACGACCACCTTTGAACAAGAAACATAAGATAAAACGTCAAGACTGGGCCAAGAAATATCTTAAGACTGATTTTTCTAAGGTTTTATGGACTGATGAAATGAGAGTGACTCTTGATGGGCAGATGGATGGGCCCGAGGCTGGATCAGTAAAGGGAAGAGAGCTCCACTCCAGGTACTGGTATGGGCTGGTATCATCAAAGATGAACTTGTGGGACCTTTCCGGGTTCAGGATGGAGTGAAGCTCAACTCCCAGACCTACTGCAAGTTTCTGGAAGACACCTTCTCCAAGCATTGGTACAGGAAGAAGTCGTTATCGTTCAAGAAAAACATGATTCTCATGCAGGACAATGCTCCATCACATGCATCCAAATACTCCACAGCGTGGCTGGCCAGTAAAGGTCTAGAAGAAGAAAAAATAATGACATGGCCCCCTTGTTCACCTGACCTGAACCTCATAGAGAACCTGTGGTCCCTCATAAAATGTGAGATCTACAGGGAGGGAAAACAGTCCACCTCTCGGAACAGTGTCTGGGAGGCTGTGGTGGCTGCTGCACGCAATGTAAACAGATCAAGCAACTGACAGAATCTATGGAAGGAAGGCTTTTGAATGTCATCGTAAAGAAAGGTGGCTATATTGGTCACTGAATTTTTTTTTTTTTTGAATGTCAGAAATGTTTATTTCTAAATTTTGTGTTGTTCTATTGGTTTACCTGGTGAAAATAAACAAGTGAGATGGGTATAGATTTGGTTTTTATTAAGTTGCCTAAAAATTCTGCACAGTAATAGTTACCTAGACAAACAGATATCCTCCTAAGATAGCCAAATCTAGAAAAAAAAAAACACTCCAACTTCCAAAAATATTAAGCTTTGATATTTATGAGTCTTTTGGGTTGATTGAGAACATAATTGTTGTTCAATGATAAAAAGAATCCTCTCAAATACAACTTGCCTAATAATTCTGCACACAGTGTACATCTGAATAAAATCCCTTCAGAAATGCTCCAAGCAGTCATCATTACCTTACCCGAACCAGGGAAGAACCCTGACACTCCAGCAAATTTTCGTCCAATTTCCCTCTTGAACACAGACCTTAAAATATTTTCCAAAATACTCGCTAACAGATTAGTAGACATATTACCTTCTCTAATTGGCGATGATCAGGTGGGATTTGTCAAAGGCTGTCAGACTTCAGACGTCACTAGGCGTTTCCTAGACCCGATTGAAATAGGCCACTCTCGTTGAACGCCTTCTCTGCTCTTATCTCTTGATGCGGAGAAGGCGTTTGACAGAGCCCACTGGGGTTTTCTGGGAGCATTTGGGATTTCTGACCCCTTTTTACCTGGATTGCTATCTTTATATTCTACCCCTCATGCTTATGTGTACTCTTCTGGATTAAAATCTTACTCCTTTCCTATTGCTAATGGCACCAGACAAAGATGTCCGCTCTCTCCCCTCATATTCGCCTTAGTAATGGAATCTTTAGCTCAACATGTCAGATCCTCAACTTCTATCTCAGGAATCTCAGTTTCAGGGAGGGATCATGGAATAGGCTTATTCGCAGACAATGTCCTTCTTATATTATCCAATCCCACCGAATCCCTACAAGCCACATATAATCTTAACAGAATTTTCTAAGGCTAGTTTGTATTTTCGTTCCGGCTGCCTCTCAGCAGGGGTTGCCGTGCTGCGGCCGGATCCGTGGCCTGGCCCCATTACAGTGAATAGGGCCGGAGCGCAGTTCCGGCCCCACACGTGCACCTGCGGAAGCACGGATCCGGCGGGCCCCTTCACCCGCCAGATCTGTGCTGCCGCTAGTGTGAAACTAGCCTAAGGCATCTTACTACAAGATTAATACTACTAAATCTCAAATATTAAACCTAGAACTGTTAAAATCCTCCAACAAAAGTTCCAGTATAAAAGGGTAGAACACTCCCTCACATATCTACAAATTAAACTCACTTCTTCCCCCTTCAACATATTTGAAACTAATTATACCCCTTTATTTCAGGACATTAAAAATATTTTAAAGGGTTTTTCCCATCTTGGACAATGGGGGCATATTCCTAGGCCACTTATATAAATGCCACTTACTGAAGTGAGGACCCCTTTAAGTCTCAATGGTCAAACAACCTATCTATTAACATGTCTGATGAGCAATGGTCTCAAATTCAATCCTTTGAAATAATGACGTCTGTGTCTCGATGTATTAACTGCGAAAATCTTATATAGATGGTATCTTTACCCTTCTAAACTATACGGATTGTTCTTGGATGTCTCACCTATATGCTGGAGATGTGGGAATTCTGAAGGCACCTTTCTTCACTGCTGGCGGGACTGTCCTCCAGTAAATTCTCTATGGTCCCAGATCTTCCATACCATTTCTAATACTAATACTCAATACCACCATCCCTGCAGCTAGCCCTTATCTTCATTGTGGCTGTTTTGCCACATAATTTCAGAACGGTGATTTGCCATTTCTGTATAGTCTCTGGGAAGCCAAATCTCTCCATTCTCTCAGCGAGATCATGAAAGGAGTATAAGATAACGGTTGGTATGAGGGAGCAGCAGATACTGCCTTTCATAGTAAGGCCTCTTTCACACTTGCGGCAGCACAGATCCGGCGGGTGAACGGTGCCGCCGGATCCGTGCTGCCGCAGGTACACGTATGGGGCCGGAACCGCGCTCCGGCCCCACACATGTAAGACACTGTGTTGAGGAGGGAGGGGGTTAAACTTACCTTTCCCTGCAGCTCCCGACCTGTCCCAGCGACGAGGAGGAAGACGGCGCGCACAGTGGTAAGTTTCACCACAGCGCCACCTGCTGGAGGGAGTAGGGAGCTGACAGGGAAAAGGTAAAGGGATGGATCCGTCATGAACTCCATTGAAAGTCAACAGATCCATCCCCATCGACTTGCATTGGGGGTCATGACGGATCCGTCTTGGTGCGGATGCCCAGACCGGAGAGCAAACTGCAGCATGTTGCAGTTTGCTCTCCGGTCTGGAGACTGAAGAGAACTGAACGGAATGCATTTAGGAGCCTCCATTCTCTTCAGTTCAGTTTTGTCCCCATTAACAATGAATGGGGCAAAACTGAAGCGTTTTTTTCCGGTATTGAGCCCCTATGACGGAACTCAATACCCGAAAAATAAAACGCTAGTGTGAAAGTAGCCTAAGGAAAAATTCTATAAGCAATGGGAGATTTGTCTTTCCTTATCATCCAACAAGTAGACCATCCGCCTCCTGGTGTTGTAATAGCTCCCCATACATTAGGATAATCTTCTTTTGTGGAGCACTGATTCATGTCATTTATTAGTCTGATATGGTTATATGTTGTATATGCTTTTTATGTTGGGATGTCAGCGACACAGTCTCGTGATTCATGTCCTATGTCATATGACTCATGATTGAAGCCTAAATTTTATATCACAAATGTACATTTCACATTTATCTTATGTACCACAATATAGTATCGTGATAATCCACACCTTTATGTACTCAATTTCCCTTTCCCTATTTCCCCCTTTTTTTCTTTTTTTTTCTTTATTTTACTTTATACCGAATCTTGTAAAATGTACCTAATATGTTATGAAAAATGACCCCAACAATCAGGGGCGCAGCTTTAGGGGGTGCAGAGGTGGCAGTCGCTACCGGGCCTAGGAGCCTGAGGGGCCCAAAGACCCTTGTGCCACATAAGAAGACACTGGTATTATAGACAGTGCATGCAGGTGGAGTTACACTTCTGGCTGGAGGGAAGGGGTTAGGTCAGTGCTTTGGGCCCCTTCCCTCTTGCACCAGGGCCCATGAGCCTTTAGCTATGCCCCTGCCAACAATTAAAGCCTTTTTGAACAGACTGACCATTGGGCCTTCAGTGCTTTACACAGGGAAGGCCCCAGTCCCTGCTCCACTTGTGTGGTCTCTACAGGATGATGCTGATCGGCCTCATTCCTCAGAATTTCTCTGAGTAATGTTGTCTTTGTGGCCCATAACAGTCAGAGCTCAGCTTTCATAGCAACCAATCAGAGCTCAGCTTTCATAGCAACCAATCAGAGCTCAGCTTTCATGTGGGGGTACATCATTCCCCCATTATCCTGCACACAGGGAATCAGGCTCCTGTTTTTCGTGGACCATCCTGTACCAAGTTGATTGGTAATCAGGTCCCATGTGGGTCTAGAGGGTTCTCAGGACAGGGACTGATGTTTTAGACACTAATATCTATTATCATGTGTAATCTAATCTTTATGTATTAAAATAAATCCGATCTCCAGGTTCTTGTCACATTTACTGCTCCTCGTTGTAGTATTGAAGGGCTTTCATTTCTCCCGTGATGCATGTGGACTCTCCCGTAGCATCTCCTACCTCAGCGTTCAGTCTCTTTCCTTGTGTAATAAACCACACAGAAAGTACAAGAGTACATGGCTATACATCTACCACACACAAGACTGATGACAGTGTGTAGGTAGGTGAGCGGGTGACCTACAGTAGTTCTCTACCTCTAGGACTTCTATCCAGAGTCACACAAGGAAATGGATGAGCGAGCCGTGATGGAGAGAAGCTTCTTATGTAGTAACTGTCAGAGGACAACATCCATACGGGAGGAAGAAAAGCCAAGTGTGAAACTATTTCTCCAGGTTCAAGGTCAAGTGTGAAAACGTCCAAATATTCATCTTCTATACATTCAGTATTCACAGATGTTACAAACTATGTAAAAAAGGGGAGAAAAAAGAAAGATCTGACAGGGAGACGGTGTATTTTTAAAAAGCCCATTGAGAGACCAATTTTTTCAACATTTTACTATTAATTCCACCCATTCCCATTTCAGCTCCCACACATCAGTTATCCCCCTTGGTGCTCCCACACGTTAGTTATCCCCCTTAGTGCTCCCACACATTAGTTATCCCCCTTGGTGCTCCCACACGTCAGTTATCCCCCTTGGTGCTCCCACACGTTAGTTATCCCTCTTGGTGCTCCCATAATAGTTATCCCCCTTGGTGCTCCCACACAATAGTTATCCCCATTAGTGCTTCCACACATTAGTTATCCCCCTTAGTGCTCCAACACCTTAGTTATTCTCCTTAGTGCTCCCACACCTTAGTTATCCCCCTTAGTGCTCCCACACCTTAGTTACCTCCCTTAGTGCTCCCACACCTTAGTTATCCCCTTTAGTGCTCCCACACCTTAGTTACCCCCCTTAGTGCTCCCACACCTTAGTTATCCCCTTTAGTGCTCCCACACCTTACTTATCCCCCTCAGTGCTCCCACACCTTAGTTATCCTCCTTTGTGGCCCCACACAGTATTTATGCCCTCTTAGTGCTCGCACACCTTACTTATCCCCCTTAGTGCTCCCACACATTAGTTATCCCCCTTGGTGCTCCCACACGTCAGTTATCCCCCTTGGTGCTCCTACACGCCAGTTATCCCCCTTGGTGCTCCCATAATAGATATTCCCCTTGGTGCTCCCACAGGTTAGCTATCCCTCTTGGTGCTCCCATAATAGTTACCCCCCTTGGTGCTCCCACACAATAGTTACCCCTCTTGGTGCTCCCACACATTAGTTATCCCCATTAGTGCTCCCACACATTAGTTATCCCCCTTGGTGCTCCCACACATTAGTTATCCCCCTTGGTGCGCCCACATGTCAGTCATTCCCCTTAGTGCTCCCACACCTTAGTTATTCTCCTTAGTGCTCCCACACCTTAGTTATCCCCCTTAGTGCTCCCACACCTTAGTTATCCCCTTTAGTGCTCCCACACCTTACTTATCCCCCTTAGTGCTCCCACACCTTAGTTATCCTACTTTGTGGCCCCACACAGTATTTATGCCCTCTTAGTGCCGACAAAAAGTAGTTATGCCACGTAGTGCCCCCACACATTAGTTGTTCTCCTTTGTGCCCCCACTGTAGTGCCCCCACACAGAGGTTATGGCCCCTCTGTGACCCCACAGTTTCAGGTAGTCTGTCTCCTATCATTAGAGATACTGTGGCTGGACTGGGTCCCACAGAACTGTCGAAGGAGTAACCAAATATTCCTCCTCTCCGGAGGAGGTAAGGCGTGGTGCATCCCAATAGGAAATAAGTCTAGAGAGTCAGGGTCTGAGGTAAACCAGTGTTTTTTTTTTTTACTGGAGGAACTCAAGTGCAAAGCAATACTGGCAATGCACTGAGCTGGCCTCTCCAGTCTCCTCCTGGGCAGAAAAAGGTTCTGCACTGAGGAAAGAGCTAGCTGTCCCTCTCTCTCTTAGAAGTCTGGCACCCTGGTTGAATGGCTGGTGACCCAGGATCTGTGCAGAGTATCCAGGTCTCAGCATCTTCTTCTGGTCACTGAGTACTATGGCAGTCTCTCCTCTTCTAAGTACTGTTCTCTAACTGCAGAAAACTAGGCACTCTAACTGCTCTCCTTATATACAATTTGTAGCGAAACTAGATCTTTCTAGTGGGAGGGGTGCGATAGAGAATCACAGCTTAAACTGAAAGAATGTTCACATTTTTCTCATAGACTTGTATGAAGTTTCAATACAAGTCTATTGGAATGACTAAGCAGTTTTTTCAGACATAAACAAGTCTTCAGATGTAAACAACAGAGCTAAACGTTCAGTGTGCCTGTTTTGTATATAATAACTGTGGAAGATTTTTACCTAGAAAGTCCTAAAGTCAATTATTAGCTGGCTGTTTTGTGTACAGTACAAGTTAACCATTCCAGGTATACTAAAGTAGTGGGTTGTTGGCTTTGCCTAGTAGCAATATGGACAAAACGAGCAGAACACTACATACCTCCCATCTTCTAAAAATCCCAACTAGTGCATTGCTACAATATTTTACGACACTAGGCCGTGCTTCTAACTCCACTCAATGCCTATTTATACAATCCCAATCCTTCCTTGTCCCCTTAGTGCCCCTAGTCAGTAGTTATGCCCCCTAGTGCCCCCACTACTTCACAGTAGCCATGCCCACTTAGTGCCCCACACAGTAGTAATGCCCCCTTAGTGCTCTCATACAAAAGTTATGTCCCTTCTCTGCCCCTACAAAAACACACACACAGTAGAATGTACCCTTTAGCACACTAACACTTAGCACAATGCCCCCTTAGTGCCCTACAGGGTAGTTATGCCCCTTTAGTGCCCCTCCCACAGTGCAATGTCCCCTTAGTGCCCTCATAAAGTAGTTTTGGCCCCTTAGTTTACCTCACACAGTACTTTTACCTCCTTAGTGCCCCCTCACAGTAGTTATTCTCCCTTAGTTCCTCCACACAATAGTTATTCCCCCTTAGTTCCTCTACATAGTAGTTATGCCTCCTTAGTGCATTCACACAGTAGTTTTTCCTTCTTAGTAGCCACACACAATAGTTTTTCCCCCTAGTGCCCAGCACAGTAGTTGTGCCTCCTTAGTGCCCTCATAAAGTAGTTATAGCCCCTTAGTTCACCTCTCACAGTAGTTTTTTCCTACTTAGTGTCTCCATACTGTAGTTTTGCCTCCATAGCGCCCTCACACAGTAGTTTTGCTTCCTTAGTGTCCCCACACCAGTAGTTATTTCCCTTTTTTTCTCTGCACAGTAGTTATACCTCCTTGGAGCCCCCACACAGTAGTTATTCCCCCTTAGTGACACACACAGTAGTTATTCCCCCTTAGTGACACACACAGTAGTTATTCCTCCTTAGTGACACACACAGTAGTTATTCCTCCTTAGTGACACACACAGTAGTTATTCCTAAATGTAGAAAGTAAGCTTAATCAGCACACTCACAGGTGGGTGTTTGCATGGAGAAAGATTTATTAAAGTAAGAATAATTAAAATTGGGGAATAAAAAATGAATGTAAAATATAATGTAAATAACAATCAAACAATATAAAACCAAAAAAGCCAAAAAATGAAAATATGAAAATAAGAAAATATATAAAAATAAATAGGTAGGGTTTACATCGATGTTATACAGTTGGTAACAGTAATAACCCAGGAATGTTATATAGTCGCCAGTAGATGGCAGTATAGGCTAAAAAGTAGGAGCCTGTAATATTGAATGAATTAGAAAGGAATTGTAACAGTTCAGTAGTAAATTAGTAATTGGGCAGTGATGGATACAAAATAGTTGTGTCCAATATGAGAAAAAAGAAAAAGGAAAAAACAAAGTGTCCAATTGATCACTGTGCTGTTGAATCCTTACAAGTGAGTTTTCCCATGCGTGATTGGTATATACAGTCTTAGTCAAACATCCGTGTATGTTTCAATTGATGATTATAGTTCATTAAAATATAGTTCATTAAAGTATTGTGTCACTGTGATAAGGACACTGTTTTTTTGTAAATGAATGGGTACGTTACCCTCCCTTCATGGGTGATCCTCCTGTATGGCCGATGATGATGCCGTCCGTATCACTGCTGTCGCTGACTTCTTCTACTTTAAAATTCGCGCGTGAGGGATTAAAATTAATAATACAAAAAGAATCAATTAGACACCATATAATAACAATTACTTAATAAATAAAAAATAAGGTATAATAAATAAAACACTGGAAATCAAGTATTACAAATCTCTCTATATATACACATTTACTAATCATCACTACACATTTATACACCTGCCTTCAATTAATCCTCTCAGATAAAATATTGTCTTCAAGACGTAACACTTCCATCCACATACTACTGATCACTCCGAGACTTACATCGCAGTCACACTAGTGCACATAAGGATAAACATGGGGATAAGAAGATAACCAATAATAAGGTACAATGGTACCTAATTCACCTCTTTCTTAACTTATAGATTATTAATGATCGTTCATTTATACTTTTTATATACAATATATACATCTACTTATGCCCATCATGATTGTCTCACCCGTCTTGGATTATTTTATTTTATTTTATCCTAACAATCATTATATTATATATTAATTATTTCCACCATGTACATCTCCATCAGTTTTGTATTTTTACATTTTTATATTTTTGATCTTTTATTTTTTCTATATTTATCTATATTTTTCTATCATTTTATTTTATGGGATTAATTCCTTATTAGCTGATATAGGCATAACATGTTTGCCCACATATAGAATTGATATCACAACATTTAGACATCCAATCCTTCAACCAAAGGGTTAACAGCTATTCATTAATGGCCAATTACTAATTAGGAGCAACACCGGCCCTAAAACTAATTTATGGACTATAAAAGAACAAGTTTCTTCCCCAAATGCCACACCACTGAGGAAAGGGAGCACCCCGAAACGCGTATGGTGACAGAGTGGCAGCCGGAAGACCCATATATAATTCTTAACGGTCAATCATCTCAGGCCTGAGCGATATTTACCGAACATATCGGCGAATTAAGCAAACCCGTACCGGAACATTTGTCCGCGCCCCCGTGCAATCCATTTTAGCATTCCAGCGTGGGACGCCACGTGGAAACGCTAATCAAAAAGGCGCGAACCTTACGCGCGAATTTTAACCCCTTGGCGACAATGGGCGTACCGGTACGTCCTGGGCACGAGGTACTTAGTGCAACAGGGCGTACCGGTACGCCCTGCATGTAAACCCCCCCTGCTCAGTGCAGGGGGGGTTACATGCTGTAATGGGTGCTGTTTAAGACACCCAGCCACCCATAGTTAATTTTAATCCCTGCCGTGCACCCCCCATAAAGGCGATCGCTGTGAATGGCTGGTCTATTCAGACCAGCCATTCACAGCAGGCAAGGGGTACTCGGCGGGGATAGCGCTATTCTAGCGAATCCCCGCCGAGTGTCAGTATTTAGGGGGAGGTCAGGGTGTCCCGGGGTGTCCCCCCCGCCCCCCTGATTGGCTGTGGGCAGATGGGCGGGCGGGGGGGGAGATTTGCAATGTGCGGGCGGCTGCCACAAGTGCCGCCCGCAATGATTTCTCAGGATGGCCGAGCGGTATTCAAGCAGAGTATCAGCATACAGCTGATACTCTGCTTGAAAACTGCTGACATCGGTGCTAGCACCGATGTCAGCAGTTTAACCCCTTCCATGCCGCGGTCCGTAGGACCGCTGTATGGAAGGGGTTAACAGGGAGGGAGCGCTCCCTCCCTCTCCCATCGGCGCTGCGGTGCGCTGGCAGCGCCGATGGTGTGGGCAGATGAGAGGGAGGAAGCTCCCTCTCCCTTCCATCGGGACGCTGCTCTGCTGTGGCAGCGTCCCGATGGTTACCATGGCAACCAGACGCTTTCGTCTGGCTTGCCATGGAAGCCTGTTCAAGCTCCTGCTAAAGGCAGGAGCTTGAACAGGCTATAAGAAAATACACTGCAGTACACTATACAGTGTACTGCAGTGTATTGTAAAATACCAGACCCCCTGGTTCTTGAAGAACCAAGTGGATCTGAGTCAAGAAAGTGGAAAAAAAAAAAAAAAAAAGTAAAAAAAAAGGTAAAAAAATTGATTAAAAATAAAAAAACACACAATACATAAACATGTTAGGTATCGCCACATCCGTAATAACCCACTCTATAAAAATATTACATGAGATGGCCCCCCAGGCGAATGCTGTAAAAAAAAAATTAAAAAAACTATGCCAAAATAGCCATTTTTTTCCCTCTTCCCTCACAAAAAGTGTAATAGCAGGCGATCAAAAAGGCGTAATTACCCCAAAATGGTATCAATTCAACCGTCATCTTGTCCCACAAAAACTGTACCCTACCTGAGACAATCGCCTGAAAACTGAAAAAACTATGGCTCTCTGAAAATGGCAACACAAAAAAAATATTTTATTCTGTTCAAAATGCATCTAATGTGTAAAACTTTCCAACATTAAAAAAGTTGGACATATTGGTTATCACTGCGTCCGTAACAACCTGCTCTATAAAAATATTACATGAGATGGCCCCCCAGGCGAATTCTGTAAAAAAATTTTTAAAAAAACTATGCCAAAATAGCCATTTTTTTCCCTCTTCCCTCACAAAAAGTGTAATAGTAGGCGATCAAAAAGGCGTATTTACCCCAAAATGGTACCAATGAAAACCTCACCTCATCCTGCAAAAAATGAGCCCCCACATAAGACAATAACTCAAAAAAATAAAAATCAATGGCTCCCGCAAACCAATCCATCAAAATCTGTGTTGTAAAATCCATATGGCGCTCCTTCTGTTCTGAGTCCTGCCATGTGCCCCCACAGCAGTTTACCACAACATATGGGGTGTTGCCGTATTCAGGAGAAAATGGGTAACAAATTATGGGGGGCTTTTCTCCTGTTACCCCTTATGCAAATAAAAAAAATTGGGGCTAAAGCAACATTTTATTGGAAGAAAAAAAATGTTCATTTTCACAGCCAAGTGTTTCCAAATTCCGTAAAATGCTTAGGGGGTCAAAGTGGTCAGTACCCCCCTTAATATATTCTTTGAAGGGTGTAGTTTCCAAAATGGGGTCACTTTATGAGGGTTTCCACTGTAGGGGTACGTCAGGGTCTCTCAATTACAAAATGGTGCCTAAAAACTATTCTAGCAAATTTTGCCTCCAAAATCGGTATGGCGCTCCTTTCCTTCTGACCACTGCCACAAACCCATAGAGACGTTTACCACCACATATGGGGTATTTCTGTAAACTGCAGAATCAGAGGAATGTATATTGAGGTTTAGTTTGCTGTTAACCCTTGCTGTGTTGCAAGAAAAAAAATGTTAACATGAATAATCTACGAAAAAAGTGAAATTTTGAAATTTCACCTCCATTTTCCATTAATTCTTGTGGAACACCTCAAGGGTTAACAAAGTTTGTAACAGCAGTTTTTTATAATTTGAGGGGTGTAGTTTCTAAAATGGGGTCATTTATGGTGGGTTTCATTATGTAAGCCCTCAAAATCACTTTATATCTGCATTGGTGCTAAAAAAAATGGTTTTGGAAAATTTGGTGAAAATTTGAAAAATGGCTTCTAAACTTCTAAGCCTCCTAACGTCCTAAAAAAGTAAAATGACGTTTACAAAATGATGCCAACATAAAGTAGACATATGGGGAATGTAAAATAATAACTATTTTTGGAGGTATTACTGTGTATTTTGAAAGTAGAGAAATTGAAATTTGGAAATTTGCAAATTTTTCAGAATTTTTGGTAAATTTGGGATTTTTTCATAAATAAGGGTGAAATATATTGACTCAAATTTATGACTGTTATGAAGTACAATGTGTCACGAGAAAACAATCTCAGAATGGCCTGGATAAGTAAAAGTGTTCCAAAGTTATTACCACATAAAGTGACACATGTCAGAATTCAAAAATTTGGCCCAGACATTAAGGCCAAAATGGGCTCTGTCCTCAAGGGGTTAAAGTAGAAGAAGTCAGCGACAGCAGTGATACGGACGGCATCATCATCGGCCATACAGGAGGATCACCCATGAAGGGAGGGTAACGTACCCATTCATTTACAAAAAAACAGTGTCCTTATCACAGTGACACAATACTTTAATGAACTATATTTTAATGAACTATAATCATCAATTGAAACATACACGGATGTTTGACTAAGACTGTATATACCAATCACGCATGGGAAAACTCACTTGTAAGGATTCAACAGCACAGTGATCAATTGGACACTTTGTTTTTTCCTTTTTCTTTTTTCTCATATTGGACACAACTATTTTGTATCCATCACTGCCCAATTACTAATTTACTACCGAACTGTTACAATTCCTTTCTAATTCATTCAATATTACAGGCTCCTACTTTTTAGCCTATACTGCCATCTACTGGCGACTATATAACATTCCTGGGTTATTACTGTTACCAACTGTATAACATCGATGTAAACCCTACCTATTTATTTTTATATATTTTCTTATTTTCATATTTTCATTTTTTGGCTTTTTTGGTTTTATATTGTTTGATTGTTATTTACATTATATTTTACATTCATTTTTTATTCCCCAATTTTAATTATTCTTACTTTAATAAATCTTTCTCCATGCAAACACCCACCTGTGAGTGTGCTGATTAAGCTTACTTTCTACATTTTGGTATTTTTGTGTACGGTCCAGGTGTACCGTTAATCAAGCACCTCTTGATCCATCCTTAATAGGTGGAGAGCCGCTATATCTCTATAGTAGTTATTCCCCCTTAGTGACACACACAGTAGTTATTCCTCCTTAGTGACGCATACAGTAGTCATGCAGTAGTTTCCCTTACAGTTAACCTTACAGCAATAGTAACACTCTCCTCACCCTATTCCTGCAGCAAATGGAGGTCATCCTACTCTACCCTGCAGCAGGTGTGATGAAGTGACGTCATTGTGCCTGCTGAAACCAGCACAAGATGGGAGACGATCGGCAAGGGTGAAGCAGGGATCTGACAGCTGCTTCTCCAATGTATTCAACTGTATCTGAGTCCTGAGATCGGGACATTGCTCAGCCATCAGCGGCCAAAATCTGGGACTGTCCTGTCAGATCTGTAATGATTGTAAAGTATGGGGATAGTGAGATAATTCTCAAGGACCACACAAGGTCGTAATGTTAGGAAATAGTCCTGTCCCTACATTCAGATATCCACATGGCTCAGTGAGTCTGTCTCCTATCATCAGGGATAATTGGGGGCTCAGAGTTGAGGAGTCACCGACATGTTATTATAGTGGCATTAATGCTCACATAAGAGGGTGGGGATGAAATTGTCTAGCTTTAAAACCTTTGGTGATCCTCATCAATCAATCAAGCTATATACATACACTCACCGGCCACTTTATTAGGTACACCTGTCCAACTGCTCGTTAACACTTAATTTCTAATCAGCCAATCACATGGCGGCAACTCAGTGCATTTAGGCATGTAGACATGGTCAAGACAATCTCCTGCAGTTCAAACCGAGCATCAGTATGGGGAAGAAAGGTGATTTGAGTGCCTTTGAACGTGGCATGGTTGTTGGTGCCAGAAGGGCTGGTCTGAGTATTTCAGAAACTGCTGATCTACTGGGATTTTCACGCACAACCATCTCTAGGGTTTACAGAGAATGGTCCGAAAAAGAAAAAACATCCAGTGAGCGGCAGTTCTGTGGGCGGAAATGCCTTGTTGATGCCAGAGGTCAGAGGAGAATGGGCAGACTGGTTCCAGCTGATAGAAAGGCAACAGTGACTCAAATTGCCACCCGTTACAACCAAGGTAGGCAGAAGAGCATCTCTGAACGCACAGTACGTCGAACTTTGAGGCAGATGGGCTACAGCAGCAGAAGACCACACCGGGTGCCACTCCTTTCAGCTAAGAACAGGAAACTGAGGCTACAATTTGCACAAGCTCATCGAAATTGGACAGTAGAAGATTGGAAAAACGTTGCCTGGTCTGATGAGTCTCGATTTCTGCTGCGACATTCGGATGGTAGGGTCAGAATTTGGCGTCAACAACATGAAAGCATGGATCCATCCTGCCTTGTATCAACGGTTCAAGCTGGTGGTGGTGGTGTCATGGTGTGGGGAATATTTTCTTGGCACTCTTTGGGCCCCTTGGTACCAATTGAGCATCGTTGCAACGCCACAGCCTACCTGAGTATTGTTGCTGACCATGTCCATCCCTTTATGACCACAATGTACCCAACATCTGATGGCTACTTTCAGCAGGATAATGCGCCATGTCATAAAGCTGGAATCATCTCAGACTGGTTTCTTGAACATGACAATGAGTTCACTGTACTCAAATGTCCTCCACAGTCACCAGATCTCAATCCAATAGAGCATCTTTGGGATGTGGTGGAACGGGAGATTCGCATCATGGATGTGCAGCCGACAAATCTGCGGCAACTGTGTGATGTCATCATGTCAATATGGACCAAAATCTCTGAGGAATGCTTCCAGCACCTTGTTGTATCTATGCCACGAAGAATTGAGGCAGTTCTGAAGGCAAAAGGGGGTCCAACCCGTTACTAGCATGGTGTACCTAATAAAGTGGCCGGTGAGTGTATATATATAAAAGACATTTGACCCCACAGACCTTACACTTCCTGTATCTTTGCACAGATCACATTTAATCTACATTCTCTATTATTAAAGGTGAAAGGGGTCGTTCGAGACAATAAAAAATTCTAGTAATGCCTCCCAAAAATATCATATGTCTCTTTCTCCTGTGCCGTCAGTCCGATCCTGCAGCAGTTTGTATTCACACCTGCAGCAGTGATGTGCAGCTATACGGTACAAAAACACACGAAGAGGGAGAAATCCTTTCTTCAGCTGAACCTTGAGGTTCTAGGACTGATCACACTTTCGATGAGCGAGAACATTAAGGGACATTTATAAAAGAGTTTGTCACAACTGTGGTGTAAAAAAGTCAACGGGAACGCCAGTCGTGGTAAATCTGAATTGTAAGACTCCACTGAATTCTAGATGTCTTGTTAATAAAAAAGAAGCTTTCAGACCTAGTTTCAGCTCTCTTGGATGTACCATTCTTGATATACAGGGTGGGCCGTTTCTATGGATACACCTAAATAAAATGGGAACGGTTGGTGATATTAGCTTCCTGTTTGTGGCACATTAGTATATGGGAGGGGGGAAAACTTTTCAAGATGGGTGGTGATCATGGCGGCCATTTTGAAGTCGGCCATTTTGGATCCAACTTTAGTTTTTTCAATGGGAAGAGGGTCCTGTGACACATCAAACTTATTGAAAATTTCACAAGAAAAACAATGGTGTGCTTGGTTTTAACATAACTTTATTCTTTCATTAGTTATTTACAAGTTTCTGACCACTTATAAAATGTGTTCAAAGTGCTGCCCATTGTGTTGGATTGTCAATGCAGCCCTCTTCTCCCACTCTTCACACACTGATAACAACACCGCAGAAGAAATGCTAGCACAGGCTTCCAGTATCTGCACATCTCGTATCTTCACAGCATAGACCCCAAAGATAAAGGTCTAAGGGGGTCAGATCGGGAGACCTTATAGTTACCCGTGGGCCAGGCTGGTTTTTACTGCTTCTGAGGGGAGGCGTATCTTTACTTTCCCGCTCTTGAGGGGGCATATCGTCATTTTCCCGCTTCGGGGGGCCAGGTGAGGGGGCAAGAAGAATGTGTACGTTGCGTACATAGCGTTCAAAAGTTTAAGAACATTTATGAATAACACGAAGCGAATCAGACAAAATCCGGATGTGCTTTGGAGTAGGAAATTTGAAAGATTCGATACAAATCTACGAAGCGGAGAATAGATTTGCTCATCTCTATAGGTTTCCATAAAATCTCTTTCTTTGCTGTTATAAGGCCAATATGGATCTCCCTGTTAAGGGGATGGGACACTGTGGAGGGCACAGTTATTAGGATCACTGTGGATATCACTGTTATATATGGATCTGCTGCCCATTCTAAGCCATGTACCGGGGTGGGCTCCTGGACACCTGGACCTGGACACCAGTTTTGCCAAAACAGTATTTTACTTAAATGTGGTCATGAACACAACCACAGATACAGATGCTGGTGCAGATGCTGGTAGCACACAAATATATTTACATACATCCAGCCAGGAGGCTGAGACCCTTGTGCTACACAGCGTGGCACCCTCCGGTGGATGCTGGAGGTATTAGCAGTAAATTTACCTACTGGCGGGCTCAAATAGATCAGCCACACCTTACATGTTATCACCCTAGAGTCAGTAACAATTGTTGGGTGCGTGGTGCGGGCTAGCCTGCGGTACAGCGCAACAGCTTACAATCTTATTCCAACTGGTTAAACAGCGCGTGCCTATAGTGTTCCTCCTGAATAGATCAGCCTGGTTTGACTAAGTTGTGACACTTCTCAGCTCACCTGACTACAGGCCTGGTCTCAGTCTCATCTTAAGTGCCAACACTGTAATGAAGTATGTGCACGATTACTCTTACCGACCCGGGTCTGCTTTGTGTGATGGTGACTGTGGATGGAAAAAGGGTTTCTCCAACAAGCGTGCGGTACTGCAGTGTATATGGCTTTACTCCTCAGCTCTCATTTTATTCTCTGAACAAGATCAGGGTCTTGTACATAATCAGCTTTTCTTTGCTGCAACTCTGGTACCTGGAGGATGCTCTCATGCTTGGATGTCGATGGATTCTCCTCACACACAGCTCCTGGATGCCTCTTCCAAGCTCACCGTAATATGGCTGCTGCCTTCCTCTCCAGGCTTTGTAACTCCACCTCTCAGATTTAACATGACATGAATATCGAAATGCATTCCTTTTTTTAGCAGTGCTTAGGAAACAGCGGCCTCTTGTGGCCAAACAGCAAAATGTCAGTCCAGATCATTTAACTTCATTTACACAAATACAATGTCCAGACGATGAGTGATGTTTGCTTATCTCACACCATCACCTTATTGTCCTTTATTGATGATCCTCTATCTAGAAAGATAGTAAAGACAAGTAACGCTGTGTACAAGCAGCAGGCTCTGATAAAAAAGGTGTGAGGTGCAGTATACAGGCTCCTGAGATGAGGTCCCCCACCCCCGTCTTCATCTCCCAGTGCAGCAGATAACAGCATTTATTACCTTCCTGCTATCACTGCTCGTCCTTGTACTTTCATCACATTCCTCATAGTTTTCTTGGTTCGACTCCACTGACAGATGATGTTGAATTTGTTGCATTATTTCCTGCTTTTCAGGTGTTTTCCACACAGTAAATGAATGACTTTGGTCCTTGATGTCTCCAATAATTGATAAGATCCAGAACTGTTTTACTTGTAATAAAACCTATGGAGATAGAAAGCTGGATCCATCTGCCGTGTCGCATGGTTTGATATTTCCTCATTAGATCTTGATGCTCTCAGCCGCTTTAGCACTGGCGACCATGCCATGTGAGTGGAAGAAAAAATGGTTTACGGTGGTGCTTGAAAGTTTGTGAACCCTCCAGATATTTGTATATTTCTTTTTTTTAACAAATCTCTGTTTATTTAGAAATTTTTTGATGTTAAGAACAGCAGATACAGTAAAGGTTGATCTGCACATTAGGTAACAACTAGAGATGAGCGAACATGCTCGTCCCAGCTTGGTGCTCGTTCGAGCATTAGGGTATTCGCATATGCTCGCTACTCGGACGAGCATATCGCGATCCTCGAGGAAATGGCAACTTCCTCTTCCTGCATGTTAGGCGCCTTTTCTCAGCCAATCAACATGCAGGAGAGTCTTTGGTACCTCGTAGCATCACGTGGGACCCCTACAAGTCGATAGCAGGGATTGGCTGGCCAGATCAGATGACCTGGGAATATAAGAATCTGGTCCTGCGCTGCTCGCGACATACGCCGTCTGCATGAGATTAGGGATAGAGCTGCTGTCTGTCAGGGAGAGTGTTAGGGCCTGAATTTAGTTGTTGGTTAGGGAGGAATCACTCACAAAGAACCCAACAGCCCTTCTAAGGGCTACAAGCACCTTTTTTTTGGTCTCCTCCTGGCTGCTGGCTGGAACTTGTAGTGCAGCTACCGCCATCTTGGCTGCACACTGTACACAGTGACTGGTGGCAGAAGGGACAGCACGTGGTCCACACAGACCCAAAATAAATTGCCCAAAGTACTCATTTTTGCTGCTGCTGTACCTTGGCTTGCTGAGATGTGTAGTGCAGTCTAGGGAATAGGTTTTTCTGTCATTTCTATACACTACAGTCCAGTGAACAATTATGTAGTGTGCTGTACAGTAGCGTCAGTCTAGGGAATACATTTTTTTATATATCCTACAGTGCAGTGAAAAATTGAGTGGTTTGCGGTGCAATAGCCGCCGTCTAAAGACTAAGTTTTTCCTCTCAGTCATATATACTACAGTGCAGTGCGAAATTGTGTCGTGTGCTGCACACCAGCCGTAGTGTAAAAAATATAAGTTTTTCCTCTCAGTTATATATTATACAGTGCAGTGCAAAATTCTGTCGTGTGCTGCACACTAGCCGGAGTGTAGAAAATATAAGTTTTTCCTATCAGTTATATATTATACAGTGCAGTGAAAAATTCTGTCGTGTGCTGCACACTAGCCGGGGTGTAGAAAATATAAGTTTTTCCTCTCAGTTAAATATTATACAGTGCAGTGAAAAATTCTGTCGTGTGCTGCACACTAGCCGGAGTGTAGAAAATATAAGTTTTTCCTCTCAGTTAAATATTATACAGTGCAGTGAAAAATTCTGTCGTGTGCTGCACACTAGCCAGAGTGTAGAAAATATAAGTTTTTCCTCTCAGTTATATATTATACAGTGCAGTGAAAAATTCTGTCATGTGCTGCACACTAGCTGGAGTGTAGAAAATATAAGTTTTTCCTCTCAGTCATATATACTACAGTGCAGTGCGAAATTGTGTCGTGTGCTGCACACTAGCCGTAGTGTTGAAAATATAAGTTTTTCCTCTCAGTTATATATTATACAGTGCAGTGAAAAATTCCGTCATGTGCTGCACACTAGCCGGAGTGTAGAAAATAAGTTTTTCCTCTCACTTATATATTATACAGTGCAGTGAAAAATTCTGTCGTGTGCTGCACACTAGCCGGGGTGTAGAAAATATAAGTTTTTCCTTTCAGTTATATATTATACAGTGCAGTGAAAAATTCTGTCATGTGCTGCACACTAGCCGGGGTGTAGAAAATATAAGTTTTGCCTCTCAGTTATATATTATACAGTGCAGTGAAAAATTCTGTCGTGTGCTGCACACTAGCCGGAGTGTAGAAAATATAAGCTTTTCCTCTCAGTTATATATTATACAGTGCAGTGCGAAATTGTGTCGTGTGCTGCACACTAGCCGTAGTGTAGAAAATATAAGTTTTTCCTCTCAGTTATATATTATACAGTGCAGTGCGAAATTGTGTCGTGTGCTGCACACTAGCCGTAGTGTAGAAAATATAAGTTTTTCCTCTCAGTTATATATTATACAGTGCAGTGCAAAATTCTGTTGTGTGCTGCACACTAGCCGGAGTGTAGAAAATATAAGTTTTTCCTATCAGTTATATATTATACAGTGCAGTGCGAAATTGTGTCGTGTGCTGCACACTAGCCGGAGTGTAGAAAATATAAGTTTTTCCTCTCAGTCATATATACTACAGTGCAGTGCAAAATTCTGTCGTGTGCTGCACACTAGCCGGGGTGTAGAAAGTATAAGTTTTTCCTCTCAGTTATATATTATACAGTGCAGTGAAAAATTCTGTTGTGTGCTGCACACTAGCTGGAGTGTAGAAAATATAAGTTTTTCCTATCAGTTATATATTATACAGTGCAGTGCGAAATTGTGTCGTGTGCTGCACACTAGCCGGAGTGTAGAAAATATAAGTTTTTCCTTTAAATTAGATATTATACAGTGCAGTGAAAATTTCTGTCGTGTGCTGCACACTAGCCGGAGTGTAGAAAATATAAGTTTTTCCTTTAAATTAGATATTATACAGTGCAGTGAAAATTTCTGTCGTGTGCTGCACACTAGCCGGAGTGTAGAAAATATAAGTTTTTCCTCTCAGTTTTATATTATACAGTGCAGTGCGAAATTGTGTCGTCTGCTGCACACTAGCCGGAGTGTAGAAAATATAAGTTTTTCCTCTCAGTTTTATATTATACAGTGCAGTGCGAAATTGTGTCGTGTGCTGCACACTAGCCGGAGTGTAGAAAATATAAGTTTTTCCTCTCAGTTTTATATTATACAGTGCAGTGCGAAATTGTGTCGTGTGCTGCACACTAGCCGGAGTGTAGAAAATATAAGTTTTTCCTCTCAGTTATATATTATACAGTGCATTGAAAAATTCTGTCGTGTGCTGCACACTAGCCGGAGTTTAGAAAATATAAGTTTTTCCTCTCAGTCATATATACTACAGTGCAGTGCAAAATTCTGTCGTGTGCTGCACACTAGCCGGAGTGTAGAAAGTATATGTTTTTCCTCTCAGTTATATATTATACAGTGCAGTAAAAAATTGTGTCGTGTGCTGCACACTAGCCGGAGTGTAGAAAATATAAGTTTTTCCTCTCAGTTATATATTATACAGTGCAGTGAAAAATTCTGTCGTGTGCTGCACACTAGACGGAGTGTAGAAAATATAAGTTTTTCCTCTCAGTTATATATTATACAGTGCAGTGAAAAATTCTGTCGTGTGCTACACACGAGCCGGAGTGTAGAAAATATAAGTTTTTCCTCTCAGTTATATATTATACAGTGCAGTGAAAATTTAGTGCTTTGCGGTACAATAGCCGCCATCTAAAAACTAGTTTTTTTTTCTCAGTTATATATCATACAGTGCAGTGAACATACAAAATGTTGAGCCCAAGGGCTAAGGGTCGAGGATGAGGGCGTGGACGTGGACGTTCAAGTAGTGTAGGGGGCAGAGGCTGTGGTCCTGGGCAGGTTGACACAGTACATGTTGATGAGGGAGCAGTGGAACGCCACAGAATTTCGCTCCCTAACTTCATCTCGCAACTTACTGGTTCACGTGGTACACCACTATTGAAACCACAACAGTGTGAACAGGTGATGACGTGGATAGCGGACAATGCATCCAGTAATTTATCCACCACCCAGTCTTCAACGCAGTCTACCCACACTAGCCAAGGGAGTAGACCTCTGGCTCCTCCAGCTCAACCTCCTTCCCCCCAGCCTGCCCCCCCCACGGAAAGTATGGATTCAGATCCGGCATACTCATAGGAACTCTTTTCAGGACCCTACCCAGAGACACAAACCACTGCTCAACAGCAACCTGAGCAGTTGCTCTGTCCCAATGCCCAAAATTTAGAACTTTCACATTCTGTGGGTGATAGGAGTGTGGAATTAGTGCAAGTAGTGCGTGAAGAGGTGTCGGATGATGATGATGCTGATGATGAGACACGGTGGTCAGACAGTGACGTTGTTGTCAGGGCAGTAAGTCCCAGGGGGGAGCAGAGTGAGGAATCGGAGGAAGAGCTGGTGGATGATGAGGTGACTGACCCAAGCTGGGTTGGTAATCCAACTCAAGACAGTGCTTCTGAGGGGGAGGCAAGTGCAGCACCAGAACAGGTTGGAAGAGGCAGTGGGGTGGCCAGAGGGAGAAGCAGGGCCAGAGCAGGTAGATCAGCAACTGTTTCACGGAGTAAAGCTCCCGTGCCGAGGCCTAGATGTTCGCAAGTCTGGAGGTTTTTTAAAGAAAGTCAGGATGACCAACGGACTGTGGTGTGCAATCTGTGCCACATGAGGATCAGCAGGGGAGCCACCACTACTAGCCTAACCACTACCAGCATGCGCAGGCATATGAGTGCTAAACACCTGACTCAGTGGAACCAAGGCCGTTCACCTCCTGCAGGTCACACCACTGCCCCTTCCCCTGCGTCACATGCTGGCTTGGCGAGTCAACCCCCCGCCCAGGACGGGGCACGAGCGCCTCCCGCCCTACAACCACCCCTTCACTTGCACGATCCTCCACAACCTCCACCAATGTGTCCCAGCGCAGCGTTCAGCTGTCTTTGCAGCAGACATTTGAGCGCAAGCGCAAATACAATTCCACCCACCCACATGCACAAGCCCTAAACGTCCACTCCAAATTGTTGAGCCTGGAGATGCTGCCCTATAGACTGAGACTGAGGCTTTCCGCAACCTGATGTCGGTGGCTGTCCCTCGGTACTTGGTCCCCAGCCGCCACTATTTTTCCCGATGTGCCGTCCCAGCCCTACACCAGCACGTCAGAGAACATCATCCGTGCCCTGACCAACGCGGTTAGTGATAAGGTCCACCTAACCACGGACACGTGGACAAGTGCTGCCGGGCAGGAACACTATATCTCACTGACAGCACATTGGGTTAACTTGGTGGAGCCTGGGACCGAGTCTGACCCTGGGGCCGCTCATGTACTGCCCACACCGAGGATTGCGGGGCCTACCTCGGTCACGGTTTCTCAGATGTACTATGCCTCTTCCTCCAACCCCTCCTTCTCCTCCTCCGAATTACCATCCGTGGGCACGGCGCCTTTAGTCGGTAGCTCTAGGCACAGCAGCAGTGCCGTGGGTAAGCGCCAGCAGGCGGTGCTCAAACTGCTGAGCTTAGGTGACAAAAGGCACACCGCCAAAGAGCTGTTACAGGGCATCACGGCGCAGACCGATCTGTGGCTGGCACCGCTGAGCCTCAAGCCAGGCATGGTTGTGTGTGACAACGGGTGTAACCTGGTGGCGGCTCTGCAACTCGGCAGACTCCCACATGTGCCATGCCTGGCCCACGTGTTCAATCTCATAGTTCAGCGGTTCCTCAAGACATACCCCAATCTGTCTGATTTGCTCACCAAGGTGCGCCGCATCTGTGCGCATTTCCACAAGTCGAGCACAGATGCTGCCACTCTCAGGGCAGCGCAGCGCCGCCTACAACTGCCCGCTCACCGACTGTTGTGCGACGTGCCCACAAGATGGAATTCGACATTAAACATGTTATCCAGAGTTTACCAGCAGCGCAGAGCGATTGTAGACTGTCAGATGTCAACTTCCACCAGAACTGGTAGTCAGGTCACTCAGATTCCTCAAGTCTACAATGAGGAGTGGACGTGGATGTCTGATATCTGTCAGGTGTTGAGCAACTTTGAGGAGTCAACACTGATGGTCAGCGGCGATGCCGCCATTATCAGCCTCACCATCCCGCTGCTTTGCCTGTTGAAAAACTCACTGCTCAGCATGAAGTCGGATGATTTGCGCTTGTCACAAGAGACGGTGGAGGAAGATACGTCGCTTGATAGCCAGAGCACCCTCCGGTCTGTTTCTCAGCGCGTATCGGAGGAGGGGGATGAGGATGAGGAGGATGAGGAGGAAGAGGAGGAGAATGTTGGCGAGACAGTAGAGGGTACCAGTGCTCAGTCCTTCTTAACTCTTGAGCGTGTATGGGCTGAAGAGGAGGAGGAGGAGGAGGAGGAGGAGGAGGAAATGGAGAGTCAGGCCAGTGAGGAGAGGGAATTCTTACATGTTGGGACTCTGGCGCACATGACAGACTTCATGTTAGGCTGCCTATCCCGTGACCCTCGCGTTAGAAGCATTTTTTCAAACACTGATTACTGGGTGTTCACTCTCCTGGACCCACGGTACAAGCAGAACCTTTCCACTCTCATCCCTGCAGAGGAAAGGAGTATGAGAGTGAATAGATATCAACAGGCCCTGGTGCACAAGCTGAAACAATCCTTCCCATCTGACGCTGCTAGCGGCAGAGGGCGTGGTTCTGTGGGCCAAGTAGCGGGGGAGAGGAGGCGAGCAGGCAGCTTGTCCAGCACTGGCAGGGGAACGCTCTCCAAGGCCTTTACCAGTTTTATGTCACCCCAGCAAGACACTGTCACCTGTCCCCAGTCTAGGCAGAGTAGGGGGGAGCTGTACAGAAAGATGGTGAGGGAGTACCTAGCTGACCATACCAACGTCCTGACCGATCACTCTCCTCCATACAACTACTGGGTTTCAAAGCTGGACACGTGGCCTGAACTGGCGCTGTACGCCTTGGAGGTGCTGGCCTGCCCTGCCGCTAGCGTGCTGTCAGAGCGGGTATTCAGTGCAGCTGGTGGCGTCATCACCGATAAGCGTACATGCCTGTCAACTGACAACGCTGACAGGCTGACACTTATTAAAATGAACAAAGCCTGGATTTCACCGGAATTCAAATCTCCTCCGGGGAAAGCAGCTAAAGAATAAGATTCCTTATGTATCCGATTCCTCTCCTCTACTCCTCCTCCTCCTTCTCTTCATTGCCAAACGCTGACCCAAAAGGGAATTTTTTAGAGGGCCAACTGGCACTCTTTTAAGACAATGTTTCCGGAGGGCCACCTACAGACACTCTAAAACCATTTTTCAGGAGCGTCAACTACAGACACTAAAAAATAAATTTGGGGAGGCTCACCTTCAGACATTTGACTGCAATCTCAGTCGGACAAAGGCATTGGTGGTGTCACCGCCATGCTGTGTCAGGCTAAATTTTTGGGTGGTTCACCTGCTACCTCAGTCTAACTCGATCACTCTGTTGTCACCGCCACCATACAGGGTCACGCTAAATTTTTATGTGCTTCGCCTGCTCCCGCAGTGTAACTCGGTCACTCTGTAGTCACAGCCATACAGGGCCTCGATAAATTTTTATGGTCTGGGTGAGCACAATTGCCTTAAGGGTCACCACCAGGCTGTTGCCCGAGAATTTGGGGTAATGGTGGGATTAGGCAGCCTCAGAGGCATCCATGCATGCTGCCCCTGCTGTTTCCTGTCCATTTCCATGGTGTTTCCATCATTTTCTGAGGTTTCCAGGTTTTCACCCAGCCTTCCCTAGGCAGAGCCTTGGTGCCCTGCAAAAAATGCTCGAGTCTCCCATTGACTTCAATGGGGTTCGTTATTTGAAACGAGCACCCGAGCATCGGGAAAAGTTTGACTCGAATAACGAGCACCCGAGCATTTTAGTGCTCGCTCATCTCTAGTAACAATATTATCAGTTGTACAATAATCAGAGAAATGAAATATGGCAAGTATGGAAGAGCGAAAGGAAGGGGGGAGGGAAGCAGAGGAAGGAAAGGGGAAGGGGAAAAATAGGAAAGACACAGAACAAATAACGGTTCAGTCACAGGCCCAGCGTCTAGAATAATGAACTAGGATATGACATGAAAAGTCACATGGTTCCTGTGATGGGTAGCCTAGAGAAGAAGATGTATACAGAGATAAACTAATGCCTCATGTAGATCTGTAGAGGGACCAGTAATACTGGATATGATAAATAATGATATAAATAATAATAGCAATAGAAATTAAAACTAAAATCATTCCAACATCCTGGGCGCAGCCTCTGTTACAGTAAGTTCTTGGAGAGGGGAGAAGTAAAAGACAAGCAAATTAATTGTTGCACGTATGAGCAAGTAATTGGGCTATTAATTAGTAGGAATCTATGCTTTAGTCCCAGAGGCTTGAGTAAACGGAGGAGATTGCCCATCTCTCAATAAGTTAGTGGTTGTCTGAACATTGTCTGAGTTCCGATGAGTGTTCTTCGGTTTTGACACATCTAGAAAAGACATGCGATTGGAGGTGGATTTGGGTAGCCTCAGACTAAGTGAATGCTTGAGTCTTTTTCCCAAGATCTGATGTAAGCAGGTGTGCCTGGGGTTGTTTGAGAAGTGATCTAATATATAAATCTAAGAGTATGTGTGTGTATGTGTGTGTGTGTCCGCTAAAGGAATCTGTACCATCGCAGCTAAAATCATGAAATTTGGCACACAGGTACATCAGGTGTGCGGGAAGGTTTTAGAATGGGTCTCAGCTCTCCAGGACGTACCGTTCCTGAGATATTCTCAAAAAATACATCAGTCAATAGAAGCCTGGTCACATGACCCTTATCAGCCAATAGAAGCTCACAGGCAGTTAAGTCTCCACACACAACAGGTTTCCATAACAACCCAGCCAGTTCACTGCTGTAGGTCTGCTTTAAAGGGGCAGAGCGCTGTGGATGACACTGTTAAAGGGGTATTACAGTTATCATAAATATAACTTATGTTTTACACTAACTCATCATCAATCATTACCTCATATAATGTAAAGTGAAGTGAGAAGATAACCACTGACATAGGAGAGCTGAAGCTGTTCTGTATGGAGGAACGGGCTAAACCCCCCTAAGCTGATATACAGGATCAACAACTACCGGAAACCAGGGGGCACTCCAGATACTGAAATAAATGACCAGGTCTAGTAATTGTCACTCACTTGTTTGATTTGGCTTTTATCTAGTTTTAGGTCGCATTTTTTGCAGAAATATAGAAAATTGTGAGTAGAGATGAGCGAATCTTCCAAGATTCGCTTAGAAGAATATTCGCCGAATTTTTAAAAAGATTCGTCTGGGATTCGATTTGATTTGGTTCAAGTTGCGTAATAAAATATTTGTGTTCTAAGAATATTCCCATGAAAACGTACGCAGTAGCGTACAATATGCGTATGAAGCTTTAGCGTATTATTGTCTAGGCCCACAAAAATAATGAACATACAGTAAAAGTATGCTACTTAAGTGAATACCTACGCATTAGCGTACACATTTTTAGATGTGTAGCGTTAGCATACAAATTATATTATGCGTACGTAGCGTTAGTGTACAAAGATTTAAGAAGAATCTTCCGAAGAGAATCTGAAAAGATTAGCGCTTACTAAAGCGCTTACTAAAGTTCTGGTGAGAGCCGGAGCTTCCCGAAACAGCTGATTGGCGGGGGTGCACATGTGATAGAAGACCTAACCTGAAGATTGGTTCTTAATATGTTTTCCCAGATAACCCCTTTAAAGTCCCGCCGGAGAACATTCACTGGTCTCTCTGCTTCTACTGGTCATAACAAATTACAACAACAGAAATAATCTACAACTCGCGAGTAGGGTTGAGCGAACCCGAACCGCAAAGTTCGGGTTCGTACCGAACTTTGCGAGTTCGGGTACCCGGACCCGAACCCGGGCTTTTTCACAAAAGTTCGGGTTCGAATTTGGTGTTCGAGTAATTTTATTATTTTCCGTTATAACATGGTTATAACAGATGTCCCACAGATGTTTCGTCACTATCACGGCGAGCCGGCGACACACCTCATCCTTACTGCGCCGCCGGTCTCCCATGTCTAACTCTGAACAGGTCATTTCCCCTAGCAACCAGAGTACTGGAGGACCCAGCGACGCCTGCTTCATAAGCACGACCAGCTTCCTCCATCCCCTGGACAACAAGCAGCAGGGGAGCTGAGCGCCGACGCCCATTAGTCAGTGCTTTTGTGTTTTTAGTTTCTGAGTTGGGTCACGTGACGCTGGCCACGTCACATGACCCATCTTCTGGGCCTATTTAAGCAGGAAGCCTTCTGGCCACAGGTTGCCTGTTATTGGTCTTTCCAGCAGTGCTAGTGTGTTTTGTGAGTAGTTGTTTCAGTGTGTTTTGGACTTCGCTTTCTGTTTAATCCCTGGTATTGATGTGACCTCTTGATACGACCATTTGGCTTGGCTGACCCTTCTATATTGTGTTGTGTGTGTTCTGTCTGTGTTAGTTATTTTATCCCTTTGTTATCTCTTCCTTTTACGCCCTTGCACTTACGTAGGTCAGGGCCTGTCGACCAGTTACGCGCCGTTCTTTAGGACGGGCCGTGTAAGTAGGCAGGGACAGCGGTTGGGGATACAGATAGAGCTCACTACTTCCCCAACCCTTGTGACAGTCACGTTATGTAATACGGTATCTGACCAGGAAGAAGCCCAGGAATAATGAAGATTTCTCCTGCCGTGTCTTATCTGATGTGCAGAACTTCTCCAGATACTTTGCTCTCCTCTGTTTTATCACGGAGGGTTATCTTATTTGCATATTTAATAACCACAACATGTTTGACTTTTTATAAGTTTCTTGAGTTTCTTCCTGCATCATCCATTGGTTTTCTTGAAAGTTTGGAATCCGTCCATAGGATGAGTCTTATCAGTGGAGACAAGTCTAGAGTTCTCCATAAAGCTGATAGTATTGGGAGTATTGGGAGTCGGACACTCAGACGATCAGTTTTTTGCAGCAGCTGCCAGCTTCATAAACGATATAATGGACAGAGCCGGAGATGAAGGTTCTGTCCACTGTGCAGTGGTCGTGTCAGATACTGCAGCTCAATTCCTATGTAAGTGAATGTAATCCAGCCACTACACAGTGCATGGAGATTTCTACTTCCGATGTGGGGGCTGCTGCCAACAGCTGATTGGTAGGAAAGCATGATCTCAGCACCTGCACCGGATCACTACACAGATCCAGAACATGAGATGTATGTCGGCACCAGAACCCAGGACAGCATGATCTCAGCACGAGCACCAGATTACAGCACAGACCCAGAACATGAGATATATGTCGGCACCAGAACCCAGGTCAGCATGATCTCAGCACGAGCACCAGATTACAGACCAGAGCCAGAACATGTGATGTATGCTAAAACACTCTGCTTGAATAAAACAGATTGAAGTTTCCTAATAATCCCAGCATGCTTTGTGGTGATGTGGAGATGACAGTGGGTGAAGATGCCTTTTCTGACCCCTACATACCGATCCCAGCTCTTCCTCTACCATCTGAGTGAGACAAGATTTGCCTTCCTCTCCAATCACTCGGTAGGTTCATAACCACAATCCTCTGACACCAGCACATGCACACTCTGCGTGGCTAACCCTTCTGAGGTCTCTGGGCCACCAATCTTCACTATCTGCTGATCCTGCCTCTGAGCTTCCACCTTCTCAATCTGTAGGCTTTGTTCTCTATGAGCTTACTGGCTTTCTCTTGGTGAACACCCAGAGGCCATGCTGTTCACACTCCTATGGATCCATGCCTTCCACCAGAACTATTTACTACCTGATCGGCTGCCATTAGATGTATGTACTACAGACCCTGCCACCAAAAAACCCAACAGGTCAGATGAGATGTGTCAAAAGCCAGGAACTGAGGAACGTGGAAAACAATGCATGTACGGTATGTGTATCACATGATCAATACCAGCCAGTCAGCTCATCTGAAAAAGATCATGTGATGTTTCAAGGTTGTTGACTGGCTGAAAGAGATCATGTGACACACCATGTGACTACATAAGTCCTATCCTTTCAGTACCCCTGTACCCCGGCACTTTGAGAGAAAATAGTTTGTTGGTTGCACTTTTCACCCTCCGTAGTAGAATGACTATGCCATCACAGTGCTGTTCTGTCCAGAGGAGTCACTTAGTGATCACATCTCTCACTTCATATTATTAGCAGATTCCAGAATATTATGGCCAAAAATAAAAAATAGTCAATATTTTTCTGAGTAAGCAATACAGTCTGCTTTGGGGCTCAGAGGTAGTAAAGGTGATCATATAATGATAGGGGTAAAAAACTCCCATTTGCCCCGAACCATATGAGCTTACAGTTCACAGGGGGAATAACAGAGGATTATTAGTATCTGAGTCCAGGTATCTGACTTCCAGGTATGAGGAAGTATCAGGAATGACTGGGGCTGTAACTACAGAAGTGCTGAGCGAGCAGGAAGAGAAAACTTCTAAGAACTTTAAAAGGTAAAGTAACAGAAGAAGGACTTTGACTCCCCTCAGTCCTGACAATCACTAAGAAGACAGCGATCTGAGGAGAAGACATGGACAGCGACGAGCAGAGACGTTTCATTAAGAACTTCAGCTTTGATCAATGTAAGAGGGGAAGCCAAGGCTTTAACCGAATTCTCATCCAACTTTTTGGCCTCTTAGGTCACGGGAAGTCCTCATTTATTAATACTTGCATCTACGTCTGGGAGGATGGTGAATTCCAGAACTGGGCAAAGGCATGGGGCACAGATGGAGGACTAACAACAGAGAGAATCCCATATAAACTAACAGGGAACATCACTCTGGTGGACAACAGAGGCTGCAAAACACTGGCAGACCATGAATCCGGGGAGATCTTCGCTCAGCTTGGTGAGTACTGAGGGACCTGTAGTATGAGGGACAAGGAGTCTACGGAGAGAACTGAAAGTTCTAATGAGTTGTCCTATAGATAAACCTCTTCATAGAAGATTGGTGGTGGGAGGTTGTGCTGATGAAGGCCACTTCTAATAACTCTATGTGAATGACCTTGGATGAGGTGACGTCTAGATAATTGATGGATGCTGCAAAAAACTATTCAGAATAACGTAGGTCGATCGATCACTTCAGGCACCTGATCTCAGAGTGAAAATACTAATTAGCACTGGTTGACAGGAAGCAATGGTCCAACTGAAATCACAATCTCGGTGTAAGATCCCTGAGTGCACATACATCCATAGTATGGTAAATAGACCATCCACCGTGACTTTGGTGTCCACCTCTGCACCACGTGGCTACAAAAACAATTCAGTTTCTGGTCCATAGCAATATCGAAGAATTTCTGCATGTAAACACACAGTGCTCATTGTCTCCAGACCAGTAGTGACTATGATGAGGACGGTCCATCTGACAGTGTCCATGATGATGACAGAGAGGACAGTCTTAAAGGGGTATTCCCATCTCACACATGTAGTCTGTACAGTTAGATATAGCCATACCAGTATTATTACTAATAGAATGTATTTATATAAAATGTACCGTTTAGAAGATTTCCCTATTTGTATAGTCATTGTCCCACACACATCAGTCAGGCCGTTGCCCCTGGTTACGATTGCACCATGTACAGTAGTAGTGGTCGGCTTGCTCCTGTTCAATCCCGCTCTGAGGTAACTGCTGTATTGTGAACGCACATTACATGAGCATGAGGTGACACATCTTACAGTACTTTCACATCTGTGTTTTGGACGTTACCAGTCCTATACACAATGGTCAGGATCCGTCCAAAACGCAGACTTTATAAACAGATCCTGCTCCATAGAGATGAATTGATCTTAGAACAGTATCCGTTTCTCTGCGTTTTGGACGGATCCTGACCATTGATGTGAAAGTTCCCTAAGATGTGTCTCTGCTGCTCATGTAATGTGAGTACATAATACAGCAGTTACCTCAGAGCGGGATTGAACAGGAGCAAGCCGACCACTACTACTGTACATGGGGCAATCGTAACCAGGGGCAACGGCCTGACTGATGTGTGTGGGACAATAAATATACAAATAGGGAAATATTTTGAACGGTACATTTTATATAAATCCATTCTATTAGTAATGATATTGGTATGACTATATCTAACTATACAGACTACATGTGTGAGATGGGAAAACCCCTTTAAACAGCCACATGTGTCCCGTACAGGTTCACCACAGCACAGGATCCCATGTAACGTGCAGTCAAATACAACTGGGGAGATTGTGCCACAGACTGGCGTCCACAGTGACTTGTTTTGCATCTTGCTTGACAATAGGAAAGGCTAAAAAAAAGAGTCACAAAGTAGAGCGAGGAGTGAGGCATAAACCTCGCCGATGTCACCAAACCTTTACCAAGATTTTAGCGAATTGTACGGTAACCAATAAAAGCTCTGAAGTTCAGGGCCCCATACACATTAGGATATTGCTGACCAAATCCACCAAGAATAGTAGAATCTGCAGACAGTCTAATGTTTGTGGGAAGCTCTAAACTGTCCCAAACATATCACATCGAGAAACAGAAAAAAATGTCCTCCCTTTCCTTTTGTTCTCCCCGGAGCAGTGTCTGGCATTGGCTTCTCCCTTCATGGTCAGCCGAGCCGAATATCTATGTGGAAGCCAGGAGACAGAGCGGTTGGCCGTTGCTAGGCTGGAGCTGTTGAATCTGCATGGCGCTTTACAATCTCTCATAGAACGGAGAGCAAAACATTTCTGTTCATTACAACAAAAGCAATCTCAGCAGTCCATGTGTCCACCGCCAGATGACCCCTCCCCTCCCCCCGACCCCCAGCACAGGAAAACAGGTGACCCTTCTGTATCTTTAACTGACTTATGTTATTTCTCCAGGAAATCTGCTGCCTATTGGTAAAAACGTGGAGATGAGTCCGGGATTTAACCTTGTAGACAGAATAACAAAAGCAGAGAAACAAATCAGAAGCTCAGATTTCATCGTCCCAGTGTTTGTGAGCAGGTAAGTACAAGAAAGCATACCTACTGTACATACCTCCATGGTAGGAAAACAGGAGAGAAAGTGAGGAACTCACCTCAAAGTAATCTGTAACATCACAGCTGTGTCTAGTCCATACAGTACAGTATTATAGTACTTACATACAGTACTAGTATTATAGTAGTTATAGTCTTGTACATAGGGGGCATTATTATAGTAGTTATATTCTTGTACATAGGAGCAGTATTATAGTAGTTATATTCTTGTACACAGGAGCAGTATTATAGTAGTTATATTCTTGTACACAGGAGCAGTATTATAGTAGTTATATTCTTGTACATAGGAGCAGTATTATAGTAGTTATATTCTTGTACATAGGAGCAGTATTATAGTAGTTATATTCTTGTACATAGGAGCAGTATTATAGTAATTATATTCTTGTACATAGGAGTAGTATTATAGTAGTTATATTCTTGTACATAGGAGCAGTATTATAGTAGTTATATTCTTGTACACAGGAGGTAGTATTATAGTAGTTATATTCTTGTACACAGGAGCAGTATTATAGTAGTTATATTCTTGTACATAGGAGGCAGTATTATAGTAGTTATATTCTTGTACACAGGAGGTAGTATTATAGTAGTTATATTCTTGTACACAGGAGCAGTATTATAGTAGTTATATTCTTGTACATAGGAGCAGTATTATAGTAGTTATATTCTTGTACATAGGAGCAGTATTATAGTAGTTATATTCTTGTACATAGGAGCAGTATTATAGTAGTTATATTCTTGTACATAGGAGCAGTATTATAGTAGTTATATTCTTGTACATAGGAGGCAGTATTATAGTAGTTATATTCTTGTACATAGGAGCAGTATTATAGTAGTTATATTCTTGTACATAGGAGGCAGTATTATAGTAGTTATATTCTTGTACATAGAAGCAGTATTATAGTAGTTATATTCTTGTACATAGGAGCAGTATTATAGTAGTTATATTCTTGTACATAGGAGGCAGTATTATAGTAGTTATATTCTTGTACATAGGAGGCAGTATTATAGTAGTTATATTCTTGTACATAGGAGGCAGTATTATAGTAGTTTTATTCTTGTACATAGGAGCAGTATTATAGTAGTTATATTCTTGTACATAGGAGCAGTATTATAGTAGTTATATTCTTGTACATAGGAGCAGTATTATAGTAGTTATAGTCTTGTACATAGGGGGCATTATTATAGTAGTTATATTCTTGTACATAGGAGCAGTATTATAGTAGTTATATTCTTCTACATAGGAGCAGTATTATAGTAGTTATATTCTTGTACATAGGAGCAGTATTATAGTAGGTATATTCTTGTACATAGGAGATAGTATTATAGTAGTTATATTCTTGTATATAGGAGCAGTATTATAGTAGTTATATTCTTGTACATAGGAGCAGTATTATAGTAGGTATATTCTTGTACATAGGAGCAGTATTATAGTAGTTATATTCTTGTACATAGGAGGCAGTATTATAGTAGTTATATTCTTGTAAACAGGAGGCAGTATTATAGTAGTTATATTCTTGTACATAGGAGCAGTATTATAGTAGTTATATTCTTGTACATAGGAGCAGTATTATAGTAGTTATATTCTTGTACATAGGAGCAGTATTATAGTAGTTATATTATTGTACATAGGAGCAGTATTTTAGTAGTTATATTCATGTACATAGGAGCAGTATTATAGTAGTTATATTCCTGTACATAGGAGCAGTATTATAGTAGTTATATTCTTGTACATAGGAGCAGTATTATTGTAGTTATATTCTTGTTTATTGGAATAATATTATAGTAGTTATATTCTTGTATGTAAAGGGCAGTATTATAGTAGTTATATTCTTGTACATAGGAGCAGTATTATTGTAGTTATATTCTTGTTTATTGGAATAATATTATAGTAGTTATATTCTTGTATGTAAAGGGCAGTATTATAATTATCTTCTGAATATATTGAGCATCATTATTATAGTACGGTTACTTTTCTGCAGCCAGGCTTTCATTTCTCATAGCATTAACATTTTCTATGCAGGCCACTGGATTGATTACAAGAATTTTATCTTGATATACATTCTCTTTTGAGTTTCCTGTGTGGTTATCACATTACTCTTACTGTTCTTGATATTTTAAAGATGTTTCCATTTCCTTTTGTTTCTTATGCTGTTTATGTATTGATTTTTTTAGTGTTAAAAAAACAAGTACAGAAGAGGAATTGGGGAGTATAAAAACCATTCTGCACACTGCCCAGAAGCTGACTGGTAGGATCTACCTTCTTTATTATTATTCTACAGGGTGGGCCATTTCTATGGATACACCTAAATAAAATGGGAACGGTTGATTATATTAACTTCCTGTTTGTGGCACATTAGTATATGGGAGGGGGAAAACTTTTCCAGATGGGTGGTGACCATGGTGGCCATTTTGAAGTCGGCCATTTTGGATCCAACTTTAGTTTTTTCAATGGGAAGAGGGTTATGTGACACATCAAACTTATTGAGAATTTCACAAGGAAAACAATGGTGTGGTTGGTTTTAACGTAACTTTATTCTTTCACGAGTTATTTACAAGTTTCTGACCACTGATAAAATGTCACTATATATATATATATATATATATATATACAGTATACTGTATACAGTATACTGTCCTCTGTGGTGTATACAGTGCCTTGCAAAAGTATTCACCCCCTGGAACTTTTCAACCTTTTGCCACATTTCAGGCTTCAAACAAAAAGATATAAGATTTTACATTTTTGGTGAAGAATCAACAACAAGTGGTCACAATTGTGAAGTGGAAGGAAATTTATTGGATCATTTAAACTTTTTTTGTAATAATAAAACTGAAAAGTGGGGCATGCAAAATTATTCGTCCTCTTTGCATTAATACTTTGCTGCGATTCCAGCTGCGGTCTCTTGGGGGATGTCTCTATCAGTTTTCACATCTAGAGATGAAATTCTTGCCCATTCACAATTGTGACCACTTGTTGTTGATTCTTCACCAAAAATGTAAAATGTTATATCTTTTTGTTTGAAGCCTGAAATGTGGCAAAAGGTTGAAAAGTTCCAGGGGGTTAATACTTTCACAAGGCACTGTATATATACACCACAGAGGACAGTATACTGTATATATAATACAAAGGTCAGTATACTGTATATATACACCACATAGGACAGTACACTGTATATATACTACAGAGGACAGTATACTGTATATATACTACAGAGGACACTATACTGTATATATATAGTACAGAGGACAGTATACTGTATATATACACCACATAGGACAGTACACTGTATATATACTACAGAGGACAGTATACTGTATATATACTACAGAGGACACTATACTGTATATATATACTACAGAGGACAGTATACTGTATATATATATACTACAGAGGACAGTGTACTGTATATATACTACAGAGGACAGTATAATATATATATATATATATATATATATATATATATATATATATTCACATACATACATACACTACAGAGGACAGTATACTGTATATATACACCACAGAGGACAGTGTACTTTATATATACTACAGAGGACACTATACTGTATATATATACTACAGAGGACAGTATACTGTATATATATACTACAGAGGACAGTATACTGTATATATAGTACAGAGGACAGTATACTGTATATATACTACAGAGGACAGTATACTGTATATATATAATACAATGGGCAGTATACTGTATAACTGTATATATACACTACAGAGGACAGTATACTGTATATATATATATATAATTATAATACAAAGGGCAGTATAATATATATATATGTGTATATATATATATATATATATATATATATATATATATATATTCACATACATACATACACTACAGAGGACAGTATACTGTATATATACACCACAGAGGACAGTGTACTGTATATATATACTACAGAGGACAGTATACTGTATATATACTACAGAGGACAGTATACTGTATATATATAATACAATGGGCAGTATACTGTATAACTGTATATATATATACACTACAGAGGACAGTATACTGTATATATACACCACAGAGGACAGTGTACTGTATATATATACTACAGAGGACAGTATACTGTATATATAATACAAAGGGCAGTATACTGTACATATATATATACACACACACCACAGAGGACAGTATACTGTATGTATATATACATATACACACGCCACAGAGGACAGTATACTGTACATATATATATATATATATATATACAATACACACCAAAAGTTTGGACACAGCTTCTCATTCAAAGAGTTTTCTGTATTTTCATGACTATGAAAATTGTAGATTCGCACTGAAGGCATCAAAACTATGAATTATCACATGTGGAATTATATACTTAACAAAAAAGTGTGAAACAACTGAAAATATGTCTTATATTCTAGGTTCTTCAAAGTAGCCACCGTTTGCTTTGATTACTGCTTTGCACACTCTTGGCATTCTCTTGATGAGCTTCAAGAGGTAGTCACCTGAAATGGTTTTCACTTCACAGGTGTGCCCTGTCAGGTTTAATAAGTGGGATTTCTTGCCTTATAAATGGGGTTGGGACCATGAGTTGTGTTGGGCAGAAGTCAGGTGGATACACAGCTGATAGTCCTACTGAATAGACTGTTAGAATTTGTATTATGGCAAGAAAAAAGCAGCTAAGTAAAGAGAAACGAGCGGCCATCATTACTTTAAGAAATGAAGGTCAGTCAGTCCGAAAAATTGGGAAAACTTTGAAAGTGTCCCCAAGTGCAGTCGTAAAAACCATCAAGAGCTACAAAGAAAGTGTCTGACATGAGGAGCGCCCCAGGAAAGGAAGACCAAGAGTCACCTCTGCTGCGGAGGAGAAGTTCATCCGAGTCACCAGCCTCAGAAATGGCAGGTTAACAGCAGCTCAGATTAGAGACCAGGTCAATGCCACACAGAGTTCTAGCAGCAGACACATCTCTACAACAACTGGTAAGAGGAGACTGTGTGCAGCAGGCCTTCATGGTGGAAACCACTGCTAAGGAGAAGACAAGGAATGGACATTAGACCAGTGGAAATCTGGGCTTTGGTCTGATGAGTCCAAATGTGAGATCTTTGGTTCCAACCACCGTGTCTTTGTGCGACGCAGAAAAGGTGAAGGGATGGACTCTACATGACTGGTTCCCACCGTGAAGCATGGAGGAGGAGGTGTGATGGTGTGGGGGTGTTTTGCTGGTGACACTGTTGGGGATTTATTCAAAATTGAAGGCATACTGAACCGGCATGGCTACCATAGCATCTTGCAGCGGCATGCTATTCCATCCGGTTTGCGTTTAGTTGGACCATCATTTATTTATCAACAGGACAATGACCCCAAACACACCTCCAGGCTGTGTAAGGGCTATTTGACCAAGAAGGAGAGTGATGGATGCTACACCAGATGACCTGGCCTCCACAGTCACCAGACCTGAACCCAATCCAGATGGTTTGGGGTGAGCTGGACCGCAGAGTGAAGGCAAAAGGGCCAACAAGTGCTAAGCATCTCTGGGAACTCCTTCAAGACTGTTGGAATACCATTTCAGGTGACTACCTCTTGAAGCTCATCAAGAGAATGCCAAGAGTGTGCAAAGCAGTAATCAAAGCAAAAGGTGGCTACTGTGAAGAACCTAGAATATAAGACATATTTTCAGTAGTTTCACACTTTTTTGTTAAGTATATAATTCCACATGTGTTAATTCATAGTTTTGATGCCTTCAGTGTGAATCTACAATTATCATAGTCATGAAAATACAGAAAACTCTTTGAATGAAAAGGTGTGTCCAAACTTTTGGTCTGTACTGTATATATATATATATATATATATATATATATATATATATATATACACACATACATACACTACAGAGGACAGTATACTGTATATATACACCACAGAGGACAGTACACTGTATATATAATACAAAAGGCAGTATACTGTATATATACTAAAGAGGACAGTATACTGTATATATACTGCAGAGGACAGTATACTGTATATATACACCTACAGAGGACAGTATGCTGTATATATACACCACAAAGGACAGTACACTGTATATATACTACAGAGGACAGTATACTGTATATATAACACAGAGGACAGTACACTGTATATATATACTACAGAGGACAGTATACTGTATATATAATACAAAGGGCAGTATACTGTGTGTGTGTATATATATATATGTATATATATATATACTACAGAGGACAATATACTGTATATATACACCACAGAGGACAGTACACTGTACATATAATACAAAGGGCAGTATACTGTATATATATAGTACAGAGGACAGATATTCTCCTCTCTATACATTGACATCTTGACAGGTCACAGAGCATTCTCACTACACATTCCCATAATACTCAATAATAATAACAATAGTAATCTTTATTCATATTGCACCACCATATTCCTCAGTGCTTTACAAATTAAAGGGTTCATGCACAAATCAAAATAGATAGATGGCATATGGTTATGAAGAACGAGTGGCTGGGAGGGGGAGGGGTTATGGTTTAGTCAGTTTAGGAAACGTGATAAACCTGATTTTGTAGATCACTTAGTATTGATGATTTTCTGGGAGTTAATGAAGTGTAGAGTAGATGTCTGTATGTGTGAAAGGTCATAAGAAGAGTGAGAGATCTTTATAGTAAAGGAGGGGAAATTGTGGTCAAAAAGTAGGAAGAGTGAGCTGAGTTGATAAAGTCAGAGATAGAGCAGAGGCAGAAGATTAGATCAAGCTTATTGCCATCTTTGTGTGTGGCAGAGGAAGTGAGTTGTGAGAAGCTGATAGAGGAGGTTATAGAAAGTGAGTGGCTGAAGAGGAGATGGGCTCCTCAATGGGGAGGCTAGAATCACTCATAATAACAGTTAGTAGTAGGCTCAATAGAAAATGAGGAAGCCAGGTAGCACAGTGATCCAGGAATTGGTGGGGGTGACTGGGGGATGATAGACAACAGGGACTCACAGGAGGAGAGAGCAGAAGACTCTGATGGCATGAACCTCAAAATAGGAGAATGTAAGAGAGGGAATGGGGAGTGACCTGAAATGTGCTCTGGGGAGAAAGAAGTATGTCCACTCCACCATCATGCCTATTATCAGGTCTGGGGGTATGGGAAAAGTGTAGCCCACCATAGAATAAAGCAGAAGGAGAAGTGGTGTCTGATTGTTGGAGCAAGGTTTCTGTGAGGAACAGCAAGTTGAGAGACTTTGAACCAGAGAAATCATGGATAATGAAGAGTTTGTTGCACACTGACTGAAAATTCCAGAAAGCACAGTTAAAAGAGAGAAGATGTACAGTGAATATTATTCACATTTTTATTGTTTCTCTGTGTGGTAGATGAGAAGCTGGAGTTAGAACAAGAGTGAGGATGTGGGTTGGGTGAAATGTCACCTGCAGCTAGTAGCAGGAGAATAGGAAAAGACCGTAGATGATTGAATGATCTCTAAGGGTGTTTTGCACCATGGAGGAAGATGAGCCAGGGTGATTTACGAGGAAAAAAGTGTAATATGAACTAAACACGAAGGAAGGAGGAAGGAAGTGATGTGGAGAGAAAGGAGACTGGGTGGAAGTTGTGAATGAGCTGGAGGTTAATAACAGCAACAATGAGAGCAGAAGCAGTGAGCACGGTGAGACGATCCTGCGACATACCTGAGCTGTGTTTGTCTAGATGGCATTGGATCACTGTCTAAGTGCCATAATTTAAGGCGATCTGTCACCCTGATTTTGGAATATGCATGAGCAGTACTGAACACAAGTACTCCACACCACTATTTTTTATTTTTCTACTGCTCCAGATTTCCCCACTGTCAGAGCTGCACTGAAGTTCACAGTCCACAACGCTGTTCTAACATAATGAAGAGAATTCTCGAGCACATGCACAGCAGTGCTGACAATGTATTTGAATGCAGCTCTGAGGGTTGACAGTGGGGGAATGGGGGTCATGGGAGAATATAAAATAGGAGGACTACTCATGTATTACTGTAGATAATGGTCCAAAACTGGGGTGACAGAGTCCCTTCATCAATATGGCGCTTTTACTTGCACCTGACCACTGTCTACATTTATAGGGAGTGTGATCATAGATCCTGGGGCAGTTTAGTTCATTGAGCAATTAACCAATGTAATTAATAAATTAAACAAAAGATGAGGAGAGATGTAAAGTGTAGGTCAGTAAACAGCTAACTGATTGGATGAGCCATAAAATCGCTAGAGATCTCAGGCCTCGCAACAGTTTCAGTTATGACATCAAATGGAAGAACAAACACAGGACTAAGTACCAAATATCTAATATCACTCTAGCAGGAAGCAGAGAGGGTATATCTGTGTACTCAGTAGATATGGGAGACATCTCTCCTCCTTCACACTACACAGTGATAGCTGCACAGAGCATGCTCACTACACTCTCCCATAGGAGATAATACATACATAATAGGGAGAGATCTCCTCTTCCTCTTCTTCACACAGTAACATCCGGACAGGTCACAGAGCATGCTCACTGCACTCTCCCATAGGAGATAATACATACATAATAGGGAGAGATCTCCTCTTCCTCTTCTTCACACAGTAACATCCGGACAGGTCACAGAGCATGCTCACTGCACTCTCCCATAGGAGATAATACGTAAGTAATAGGGAGAGATCTCCTCCTCCTCTTCTTTACACAGTAACATCTGTACAGATCACAGAGCATGCTCACTGCACTCTCACATAGGAGATAATACGTAAGTAATAGGGAGAGATCTCCTCCTCCTCTTCTTTACACAGTAACATCTGTACAGATCACAGAGCATGCTCACTGCACTCTCACATAGGAGATAATACATACATAATAGGGAGAGATCTCCTCTTCCTCTTCTTTACACAGTAACATCCAGACAGGTCACAGAGCATGCTCACTGCACTCTCCCATAGAAGATAATACATAAGTAATAGGGAGAGATCTCCTCTTCCTCTTCTTTACACAGTAACATCCAGACAGGTCACAGAGCATGCTCACTACACTCTCCCATACAAGATAATACATAAGTAATAGGGAGAGATCTCCTCTTCCTCTTCTTTACACAGTAACATCCGGACAGGTCACAGAGCATGCTCACTGCACTCTCCCATAGGAGATAATACATAAGTAATAGGGAGAGATCTCCTCTTCCTCTTCTTTACACAGTAACATCCGGACAGGTCACAGAGCATGCTCACTACACTCTCCCACAAAACTCAACAGGCATCTCACCACACTTTACTATATATTTATATGACGGTGATTATTATTATAATTGTTATTATTAATAAATGCTATTAATATTACTTATTTTTAGTGTATTTCATTATTTTTTATTGAACATCTGTATTGTCAGCTTTTCTCTTGCATGTCTTCTGGAGCTTTGAAATTAATAATTTTGATTTTAATACAGTTTATGTATATGATACATTCTCGGTAACTGGCCTTGTTTGTGTGGTAGATGTCAGAGAAGTAGAAAGTGCGGGGTAAGGCTGGAGCTCATCTTGAATACCTTTGATTTTGTATTTCAGGAGTCTTCCCAATAGTCGTTCTCACCCGTAAGACATCGGGATCTTTGACAGAAACAGAAGCATTATTCAGGGACTTCGGTGTTGAGAGAATATTTTCATTTGAAAATTACACCAGAGAAGATCACATGAAAACCAGAGGAAAACATGAGGGGGTCCTGAACTTCTTGTGTGAAGTCATTAAAGAAGTTCAGTTTCGGGTGGAGCATCCTCGAGATCCATTGAAGGAGATACAGGAAAGAAAGAAATTTGTGCTCAACTTCATCCATGAGAGCGCTAAGAAGGAAGAGCAAATGAAACTAGAAAAGAGAAGAGCCTTGGACCAAGCTCTGCAGGAGAAGAGGCGGAAACATGAGGAGGAGATGAGGCAGAAACAGAGGCTGAAAGAAGAAAGGGAACAGGAGGAGCAAATAAAAAGGAAAGAGAAGGAGTTTGCACTGGCGAGAGAGCTTCAACAGGCAAGACAAGAACAAGAACTCAGGGACCTCGAAGAAAGTCTAGAAAAGAAGAAAAATAAAAACAAACTTTTTGGACTTTTCAAAGGCAAACAATAAATTTTCATCAACTAAACTTGAAGAATGAAGATTGGATACACAGTTGGCCACTTTATAAGAATTGTACTGAACTGTCTCTGCCCCTCCTGCTTGTTCAGCGTCTTTACGTAGCTTCTAAGATGATTTGCTTTCTGAGAATTGTATTTTACACCATTGAATAGTCTCACAAAGCCTTTTACCCAGTATACAGGGCAGCAGAAGCCTTTTTACCCAGTATACGAGGCAGCAGAAGCCTTTTTACCCAGTATACGGGGCAGCAGAAGCCTTTTTACCCAGTATACAGGGCAGCAGAAGCCTTTTTACCCAGTATACGAGGCAGCAGAAGCCTTTTTACCCAGTATACGAGGCAGCAGAAGCCTTTTTACCCAGTATACGGGGCAGCAGAAGCCTTTTTACCCAGTATACGGGGCAGCAGAAGCCTTTTTACCCAGTATACGGGGCAGCAGAAGCCTTTTTACCCAGTATACAGGGCAGCAGAAGCCTTTTTACCCAGTATACGGGGCAGCAGAAGCTTTTTTACCCAGTATACAGGGCAGCAGAAGCCTTTTTACCCAGTATACAGGGCAGCAGAAGCCTTTTACCCAGTATACAGGGCAGCAGAAGCCTTTTTACCCAGTATACGAGGCAGCAGAAGCCTTTTTACCCAGTATACAGGGCAGCAGAAGCCTTTTTACCAAGTATACAAGGCAGCAGAAGCCTTTTACCCAGTATACAGGGCAGCAGAAGCCTTTTTATCCAGTATACGAGGCAGCAGAAACCTTTTTACCCAGTATACGGGGCAGCAGAAGCCTTTTTACCCAGTATACAGGGCAGCAGAAGCTTTTTTACCCAGTATACGGGGCAGCAGAAGCCTTTTTACCCAGTATACGGGGCAGCAGAAGCCTTTTTACCCAGTATACAGGGCAGCAGAAGCCTTTTTACCCAGTATACGGGGCAGCAGAAGCTTTTTTACCCAGTATACAGGGCAGCAGAAGCCTTTTTACCCAGTATACAGGGCAGCAGAAGCCTTTTACCCAGTATACAGGGCAGCAGAAGCCTTTTTACCCAGTATACGAGGCAGCAGAAGCCTTTTTACCCAGTATACAGGGCAGCAGAAGCCTTTTTACCAAGTATACAAGGCAGCAGAAGCCTTTTACCCAGTATACAGGGCAGCAGAAGCCTTTTTATCCAGTATACGAGGCAGCAGAAACCTTTTTACCCAGTATACGGGGCAGCAGAAGCCTTTTTACCCAGTATACAGGGCAGCAGAAGCTTTTTTACCCAGTATACGGGGCAGCAGAAGCCTTTTTACCCAGTATACGAGGCAGCAGAAGCCTTTTTACCCAGTATACAAGGCAGCAGAAGCCTTTTACCCAGTATACAGGGCAGCAGAAGCTTTTTTACCCAGTATACGAGGCAGCAGAAGCCTTTTACCCAGTATACGGGGCAGCAGAAGCCTTTTTACCCAGTATACGAGGCAGCAGAGGCCTTTTTACCCAGTATACGAGGCTAGCTGGTGGGATGCAAAAAATAAATAAATCAGCCAGGGCGGCCCCAAACATAACATCACAGTCAGACTGGTTTACTGTAGTAATAAATTGTATATCTGAAAATAAATATATATGAAACAAAATAATCCTGTCGCAGATATCCCTGCTAATAAAATCACGTTGTCGAGCAGGTGGGAAACGACCATACGACCATTAGGGTCCTGTGGGATAGCGAATTATTGTGAGGTCACAGGATGGTAAAAATCTATGTTAAGGCAAGAATCCATTTACCCAAAAAGAATCAACATTCAGCACAATTTTCAGATCTCCTTTATCTACGTGAGATTTTATTCTGTTGCAAGAAAGCACCTTCCCTCCCACACCCTGCCGCCCCTGCTCTTTCTCTACCATCTATTCTATTCCTTTACTTTCCTAGCTCTCATTCTAACCTCCCTGTCCTGCATTAAACACCCCTGCTCTTTATCTACCACCCTTGCCCTGCCTCCACCATCAATGCTCTCCCTCTAGTATCCCTGCTGCCCAAGCACTATCCTGCTCTTCACGTACCACCCTTGCCCTCCCTCCACCATTCCTGCTCTCCCTCTACCATCTCTGCTCTCCCTCTACCATCCCTGCTCTCCCTCTACCATCCCTGCTCTCCCTCTACCATCCCTGTTCTCCCTCTACCATCCCTGCTCTCCTTCTACCATTCCTGCTCTCCCTCTAGTATCCCTGCTCTCCCTCTACCATCCCTGCTCTCCCTCTACCATCCCTGCTCTCCCTCTACCATCTCTGCTCTCCCTCTGCCCTCCCTGCTCTCCCTCTACCATCCCTGCTCTCCCTCTTCCATTCCTGCTCTCCCTCTACCATTCCTGCTCTCCCTCTACCATCCCTGTTCTCCCTCTACCATCCCTGTTCTCCCTCTACCATCCCTGCTCTCCCTCTACCATCCCTGCTCTCCCTCTACCATCCCTGCTCTCCCTCTACCATCCCTGTTCTCCCTCTACCATCCCTGCTCTCCCTCTACCATCCCTGCTCTCCCTCTACCATCCCTGCTCTCCCTCTTCCATTCCTGCTCTCCCTCTACCATCCCTGCTCTCCCTCTACCATCCCTGTTCTCCCTCTACCATCCCTGCTCCTCCCTGCCCCTCTACCATCCCTGCTCTCCCTCTACCATCCCTGCTCTCCCTCTACCATCCCTGCTCTCCCTCTACCATCCCTGCTCTCCCTCTACCATCCCTGCTCTCCCTCTACCATCCTGCTCACCTTTCCTCCCTCTTCCCTGCTCTCCCTCTACCATCCCTGCTCTCCCTCTACCATCCCTGCTCTCCCTCTTCCATCCCTTCTCCCTCTCTCCCTGCTCTCCATCTCTGCCTCTCCCCTAACCATCTCTGCTCTCTCCCTCTACCATCCCTGCTTCCCTCTCCATCCCTGCTCTCCCTCTACCATCCCTGCTCTCCCTCTACCATCCCTGCTCTCCCTCTACCATCCCTGTTCTCCCTCTACCATCCCTGCTCTCCTTCTACCATTCCTGCTCTCTCCTCTAGTATCCCTGCTCTCCCTCTACCATCCCTGCTCTCCCTCTACCACCCCTGCTCTCCCTCTCCACCCTGCTCTCCCTCTCCCATCTGCTCTCCCTCTCCATCCTGCTCTCCTCTACCATCCCTGCTCTCCCTCTCCATCCCTGCTCTCCCTCTACCATCCCTGTTCTCCCTCTACCATCCCTGTTTCTACCCTCTACCATCCCTGTTCTCCTCTACCATCCCTGCTCTCCTCTACCATCCCTGCTCTCCCTCTACCATCCCTGTTCTCCCTCTACCATCCCTGCTCTCCTCTACCATCCTGCTCTCCCTCTACCATCCCTGCTCTCCCTCTTCCATCCCTGCTCTCCCTCTACCATCCCTGCTCTCCCTCTACCATCCCTGTTCTCCCTCTACCATCCCTGCTCTCCTCTACCATCCCTGCTCTCCTTCTACCATTCCTGCTCTCCCTCTACCATCCTTGCTCTCCCTCTTCCATTTCCTGCTCTCCCTCTACCATCCCTGCTCTCCCTCTACCATCCCTGCTCTCCCTCTACCATCCCTGTTCTCCTCTACCATCCTGCTCTCCCTCTACCTCTCTGCTCTCCCTCTTCCATCCCTGCTCTCCCTCTACCATCTCTGCTCTCCCTCTACCATCCCTGCTCTCCCTCTTCCATCCCTGCTCTCCCTCTACCATCTCTGCTCTCCCTCTACCATCCCTGCTCTCCCTCTTCCATTCCTGCTCTCCCTCTACCATCCCTGCTCTCCCTCTACCATCCCTGCTCTCCCTCTACCATCCCTGCTCTCTGTCTACCATCTCTATTATTCATCTGCCATCACTGCCATGGTCTAGGCCCTCATCATCCTCTACATCATCTTCCACCCACTCCTCACCTCTGCCCTCCTTGCTGGTCTGGACACTGCAGAAAGCCCAGTAGTTGACCTCTGTGTTTCATCATCATCATCATCATCAAAGACGTGCTGCGGTGGTCCTCCCACATTCTCATCCTCAAACATAAGTGGTTGGGCATCAGTGCACTCAGTCTCTTCCACTTCTGGGGCAGGGCTAGGTGGATGGCCCATGGAAACCCCACCAGAAGAGTCATCAAAAAGCATCAGTGACTGCGGCATGACTTGTGGCTCAGACTGATTGGCTGATGTGCAGGGGGTTGAGGTGGAAGACAAATGCCCGTGGGCCGCCAGTGCCAACTCTGTGCTTAAAGCAGGGGACCAGGTGGAAGACAATGTGAAGGAACTGGAGGCCATCCAATCTTCTAATGCCTCTACTTGTTCTGGCCTCACCATTCTTAGAGCGGTATTCGAGCCTACAAAATGACACAGAACGTCCTGTCACCTGTGTGCACCAGAGGAAGGTGTTTCATTTGGGCGCGTAGCTGGCATCGACAACGTCCTCTGCCTGCAGCAGGAGCTCCACCACCTCCAGCAGCACCACGACCACGGCCACGGCCCTTATTTGATGCTCTCCTCATTTTTTGCCGGTAACCCACCAAATTGAAGAACAATTGTATTTCTGAAGTGTTTTGTACTCCACAAAATGGCTGTAGGTCACAGACAGAATTAACTCTCTTATTACAGTAAGATAGATGCAGGAGGGGGGGCTCTGCAACCCCAACAAATGGCTTTATTTCACTGACACAATTAACAGCACGATATTGCATTTTAGTGTCACGGGTGCAGAAGAGCTGGATTGCACCCATCAGTAACGCATACAGGTCACACACAGTTATCTAAACTAATAACAGCCTAATCCCCTCCCTGCAGCAGCGTCCCATCACTAGTCGGAGCAGAATGGCCGAGCAACACGTGATCCAGAATTTTTGCATGCATGGTGACGTACTAGGCATGACTGTGATGGCCTCTAAGTGCCCACAGCTTAATCACTTGTTGATTGGCTGCACTACAGCCTTTCAACAAGCTTTATTTAAAATCCAAACATGAACATGGACATTGGCACCAGAACAGTACGGTTCAGGGTCACTCATCCCTAGTGGTAACTAGTCAGATTTTTTTTTTTTTTTTTAAATGGTCACTGCACATGTTACAAAGAGAAAGTAAGAAGCCCGGGAATGAGGGAGCACCTATAATTCCATGCAGACAGCCAATCAGCAGATAGCCAACCCCTGTGATGTCACAACTCTATAAAAAGCCTCCTCCTGCCCCATCTCCGCCATTTTACAGAACTTACTGCAGGAAGAGACGTTACAGGCACTAGGGACAAGGAAAGACTTTATTTGTCAAAAATTGGAAGGAAGATTTCATGGACAGCAGGAAAAGTGTAGGGAGATCATAGTGAGACACTATAGGGAGAGCATAGGGAGAGTGCAGGGGCAATAGAACAGTGTAACACCTTGGTTAATAGATAAGCAATACTACTACACCTTGATTCTCTAATTGGGGTGAAATAGCGTTCTGCTACTATTGATTTTGGGGGGGTTCACATTGTTTTACACATAAGTTTTCCACTAGAACGGAAATAATCAGTGATGTCAACACAAACTTACTGCTGACACCCTCTCCACTCTCTCGGGGGGGGGGGGGGGGGGGGGCGGCTCTACTGGTATAACCGTTTAACAGAATAGGTTCTGTAGAAATCTATTTCAGTGAATCGGTGTAAAAGGAGTGCGCTCTTTCACTCTTTAGTAGGATCTTGGGCCCCTGGATGGTTCTTTATACCTGATGCTAACATTGACCTGTAAGGCTGAGTTCACACTTGAGTTATTTGGTCAGCTTTGGTCCCGTAAGTGATTCTAAGAGCGATGCCTGTCATACTGACTCACAGTATTGTTTCGCTACCACAGTAGACTCTCTATACGTGTTACTGCAGGGCACAGTGTTCTACACCACTATACAGGCTCTGCAGCCAGGAAGTAGCTCCAACATAGCTCCAGCAAAGTCCAACATGGCTGCCTTCAGCAACTGCTAGTACAGGATACTGCAGGGTCAGCAATGTGTCTTTGAAGGCCATCTTACAGCTCCAGCACAGGCAACTGTCATTGTCTGGTCAAGTGCCCAGGCACCAACTGAGCCTCCTGCTGCAGAATCACACTGGTCCCCAGGTCACGAGGCTCCAGCCTACACCTACACAGCTCCACGCTTACAGGCTGGGAAGGCTGGCCAACATAAAGTCTCCAGCAGCTTCACTCAGCATGGGGGTCCCTATGTCTATGCACTTCCGCACTGGCATGGCTAACCATCGTCTCCACCTCTAATAGTAAGTCTGCACTTCCCAGTGCCATATGGCAAAAGGCATGGACAAGGGAATCAACGAGGGGAACCATTATAGGGTTTGCAATTGTATGATATGAATGGCAGAGCACAAGGCTCTTAATGTCTCGGGCACCTGCACAGGAGACTTTGTGACCCAAAGATCCTGCTGCATGGACTACAATGCAATAACAGCTCATACTACAGGTCACTGGGTGGCAGCAAAGAAAGGAAATATTCCTAAACTGTATGGAGAGGGATAAGAGCTGCGGCACCTAAAGGCTCCTATAAATAAAGCGGCCATACTGTCCTGAACCTGTGACAGAAGGGGCACCACACACAGTGCAGCTCACAGATACGGCAGGAGGATGTTCATGAGGCCGTCCATGCTCTATAACATTGTTTAATAAGATACAATAATGCCTCATTCACACATCAGTGTTCTGTCAGTGATTTACATCAGTGATTGTGAGCCAAACCCAGGACTCACAGAATAGGAGCAGATCCTTCCCTAATACCTTATGTCTGAGGAGGCTCCAGTCAGTTGTGGCTCAGTGTGAATGAGGCATTGCAGTACACAGTCTGGAGAGAGGAGGTCTCCTCCATGCCTCATCATACAACAAAGGTGAGGGACAGCGGAGAAAGGTGTTCCATACTCCTGTGTAAGTAAAATGTTGGCAAAAGGTGCACCATCTTTATGAAGAGGCTCTTGTCAGGCTCCATTTATAATTCACTCAAGTTTCCTGATGTAAATTATTGTAAATACCGTATGTTGGGCCGTGGTGATCCTGCCACCTCTCTCTAGGATTTGCCTACTTTTTTAAAAGGGGTGAGAGCTGCAGAGAATTGCCCCACATTTTTTCTACAAAATAATATTTGTGTAGGAACGAGCGAAACGTAACTGCAAAGTTCAGGTACCTGGACCTGAGCCCGAACTTTGACCTGAAGTCCGACCGAACCAAGCGAACCCGAACTTCCACCGGTTCGCTCATCCCTATATTTGTGCAGACATTTAAAGCTTTTGTCGGTCAGGAAACTGCTGCACGTCTTCTGTACATGTCCTCAGGTTCATGTGAGGTCTGGGTGACCCAGTGAGTGGTCACTTCTAGTGTTGAGCGAGCAAGCCTACGCTCGGGTCTGCTCGGTGTTCAGCAGAACACCAAGCGTACTCGAGCGCAATGCTCTAGTCTCTTCCCCACACTGTAATGTTGATGTGTATGCTAATGAGTACAAATTCAGTTAATTAGCATACTTTTACGAGTGAAAGGAGTAAAAGAGGAGAAGTCACGATTCTGACCTTTTTCTATTAACCGGACACCCTCCCCTCTTCCGAGCGGGGGGTGCCTGGTTTCGTCCCATTGACTAACATTATGCTCGGGTGCTCGGCCAGGATACTGCAGGGTCAGCAATGTGTCTTTGAAGGCCATCTTCCAGCTCCAGCACAGGCAACTGACATTGTCTGGTCAACTGAGCCAGAGCACCCGAGCAGAGAGGTGCTCGCTCAACACTAGTCACTTCTAAGATGGTAAAATATAGACCTGAAGACAAAAAGGAAGCTTGAAAGGAAAAATGCCACCTGCCAGGGACTCCACCCCCCGCCATGGCTACTAATCAGTAACCTTTCTAATGGAGCGCTGTAAACCAGGACTTTGAGTCCGTGTATCTACAATATGTAGTGAGGAACGCAGCTCCGGAGGCAACAGACATGGACACGCTGAGGACTAAAATTAAACACTTCTCCTTTCTCAATGGTAGGAATGGCAGCCAGGGCTTTAACCAAGTCCTCATTCAGTTGTTCGGCCTCGTGGGTCATGGTAAGTCCTCCTTCATCAACAGCTGCTTGTACGTCTGGGAAGATGGTGACTACCAGAACTGGGCACAGTCTGCTGTGAAAGATGGAGGGTGTACGATGAACAGACTCACCTACCCGCTCACCAGTAACATCACCCTGGTCGACAACCGAGGTTACGCCAAACTGGGGAGCTACGAAACTGGAGAAATCTTTGCCCAGCTGGGTAAGTGTGCGGAGCAGATTTGAATCAAAAACTTGGCGGAAACTGAAAATGGCGCGGACACAATATTCTGGTGCAAAAAACCCTCTATGTTGTATGTGCCGCAATGTGTGCAATGAGGAGTGCTCAAGATAGTCGAAGGAGTAACCAGGTCATCCTGATTGATGGCGTATTTGTAAGTACTGATACCAGTGCAGGGGAGACTAGTATTATTACTACTAGAACTATTATTATTACTACTTCATTTATTGCTGCAGCTCTGCTACCATGGTTACTGTTATTATTTATTATTGTTACCTGTATCATTATATTAGTTATTAATATTATTATTTCATAGTTTACATAATCAGTTTCCTCGATGATGATGATGATGACTATTTCATGCTTTGCAGGTAACCTGTTACTTTATGATGACGGTGGATCATTATTATTTTATGGTTTGCAGGTAATTTGCTTCCTTTGGGGAACGCAGTGGAATGGAGCAAAGGATTTGGACTTATAGAGAGAATTGTCCGAGCAGAAACTAAAATCAAACCTTCTGACTTCATCGTCCCGGTCTTTGTCTACAGGTGCGTACCCATGACTGGTGTTCAGTTCGCGGGGCTGGGCAGCGGGATGCGGACCAGTCTATTGCACCGTAAGTCTTTGACATTAAGCATATCCTCCTCCTTATGATCATGAGTAAGTCAGAATGGATCTCCTAGTCACTGGCTTATGGATGCCTCATTGGTCATTTTTGCCCCTGTGGTTGAGGCTTAGTTGAGTTCTGTGCAGGAGCCGCCGTCTTCACAGATCCAACATCATCACAAACGGGTCACGTCTTACCAACAAATATCAAGTACATTCCATAGACGCCTCTGATATGTGGTTTCCTTTTTGGCAGTGTGAAGACCGGCCTCCACCCTCCAGAAGATGAGGAGATCAAGCATTTACTACTTACTGCTGCAAACCTGACTGGTAAGAGGCCACCTCCCATCTATGTGATGTTCATGTGTCGTACAGGTGACAGTAACACGTGACATGGACCCACAGCAGGAATGACAGGTACCTCACTTGTGGCTGGTACCTCACTAGTGTTGGAGCCTTCTCTCCGACATTAGTGTAAAGCTGAGGTGCACAACCAGTGTTCGGGGGTCACCCAAGGCCTACAATGCCGTTCTGTGCGACCGCTACCATCTGGATATGTGTGTGTCTGCCCACATGTAGCCAGTAGTCCATTGTTATATCTGGCTGCCAGTCCTCTCTACTCAATCACCCTGACACAACATCTGCAGATGAGACACTGGCTTATTTAATATCAGAGTCATGCCTCAAGGCCTGTTTAAAGGGTCAAACATTGACTTATAGGATAGCGGCCTTACATTTGGTGGCATTAGAGGCAGAACTTGTTAAGAGCTCATTTACATCCCTTTCTTCAGAGAGGAGCCATGCATGGGAACAACCAAGGGTTTACTGTGTGGCCCCCATGTATCAGGAGAATGGGGCCCCTTGCTCCCTAATCTCTCTCTTGTAATTTATGGAAGTTGTAAAATGCTAGACCCATAATCTATAATGGAGAGATCCATATGCGTGCCTATTCTCAGGGGGTGCTGATTTAGAGAAAAGGGGGTCCCTCCATATCTTGATAGGGAGTATCCTGGAAGTGGAACCTGAACCTATTGTTTCAGATTTTTATAGCCTATATTTTTCATCTCTCAGATTTAAGTTTGGTCCTTAAGAATGGTCAACATAACAGTATGCCCCTTGAATCAGAAAAGGTTGTGCACCCCGGGTACAGAGGAAAGATAGCACCATGAACCAATATTCCAAATGCTGTAAATAATGTATATGAAAAACCTTCCGGAGCCAAAGCTTCTCCTGTGTGATGTAGAGTAGGACTCTGGCTTTTCAACCAGAAGCCTATCAAAATGGCAGCCTGTCTCATCCATAGGTCATCATAAAACCTGCCTTTGCCTTTGGTACCTTCCAATGGTTTTCTAACAGAAATCTACAGACTAATAGAGTCCTAATGTCCTTGTGCACATGATCAGAGTCCATCATGGAATAATTCCCTTCTACTTCCTTCACAGGCATCTACCCAATTGTTGTTCTCACCTATAAGACGAGTGGAAGCCTGACCAAAACCATGGGCGCATTCAGGAACATTGGAGCAGAGAAGATATTTGCTTTTGAAAATTACACCCAGGAAGACTGTATTAAGACCAGGGGGAGACACGAGGAAGTCCTGAATTTTTTATCTGAAGTTATCGAAGAGGTATTATTCCGAATAGACCATTCTCGAGATCCGAAGCAAGAAATGAAGGAACGGAAGCAATTTGTGCTAAACTATATTCATGACCAAGAGAAGAAGCTTCAGCAGGACCATCTAGAAAGGCAGAGGGTGTTGGACAAAGCCAAAGTCATGGCACAGTTTAAGCCACAACAAGACATGCAGGACAGACAGAAGGAGAAGGAAAAGAAAGAGATGGAACACGAACTGCAAAGGAAACAGGAAGAGCTTGAAAGGAAGAAGCTGGCCTACCAGGCCATACGTGAGGCTGAACTCAGGGCTCAGATTGCAAAAAATGAAGGGGGGAAGAAGTGGAATATATTTCGCAAGTGACAGTCTACTCAATCTACTGCATCACACAAGTCTCCTCCACCTTTCAATTTCTTCCTTTAGACTCATCGAACTATGATAAAGCCAATGCCACTTGTTGTGGCTGTCTGAAGATGCTGTAATATTGACAACTGGTGCCCACAGGCCACCCTTAGACCTCTCAGTATCCTCATCTCCATTGAAATTTGAACTTTATCTGTATTTAATTCTAAAAAGTATATATATACTGTATATACACACACAGTATACAACATAATATAAAATGGGAGACCAAGCGCTGCATCCATGATCTGTTCCGAGTGTAGATCTAAAAGTAAACGCTTCAATAAAACTCTGTAAACACTTGTCAGATACTGATATCGTGATCATCACCTATCGCATATGGTGATATCAGCTTGTAAATGACACAGGACTCCAGTATTTGTAAACCAGTGAATGTCATGAGTGAATGTCCAAGCAGAGCTCAGGATATTTGACAGATATTTGGGAAGTCCTGGAGGTCTCCCCTTTTTCTAAGAGCCTCTTGGACATTGAAGGGAATGCTAATACCTTCTGTTAAACAAAAAGAAAAGCATAGAGCAGCCTTCAGTAAAACCAAAAAACATGCACACACCTCAAGTGCAATGGCTCCTTAGTGGAACAAAATAAAGAAATGGGGGCAGAGCCAATAAAGTAGTAGATTGCTTTTTAATCCCTTCTGTAGATTTACTGTGCGTCCGTATTACAGGTCACTGTTAGTGTCAGGTCTAATTTATTGTGTTAACCATGCAGTGCCCCAAGATTCAAGTACTGGCCCCATGACAAAGTGAGGAGGGTGGTAGCAGGGGCAGTGACAGTAGTGTCCCCATGACAGAGTTGGGAAGGGTGGCTTCGACCTTGTGATACCCCTTTGTATTGATGCAATCTCTTGGCTCCTGACCATGGCTTGTATTTGACTTTGATCCTGTGATAGCCCCTTGTACTGACGCAACCTCCTGGCTCTTGACCTTGGCTTGATCTGGTTCCATTTTTTGTCTATGTTTGGATGTATTGACTTCTCGGTTTTCAACCTGGCCTGGTATTATTTACGTATCTGTGTCGTCTGTCTCGGTCCGCCGTTTTCGCCCTTTTGTCTCCCCTCTCTGTAATGCCCAGCACTTACGTAAGCAAGGGACCACCATCCAGTTGCGCACTGTCAGTTAGCACAGACCGTGCAAGTAGGTAGGGATAGTGGTGTGGGTGGAGCTCAGGGTTGCACTATTCCCTACCTGTTATGTGAGTGTGCTTCTTTACTGGAGGAATTAATCTGCAAAACAATACAAGTGAGGCATAGGGATGGCTTCTCCAGTCTCCTCATTGAGACGAGGCATAGGGCTGGCTTCTCCAGTCTGCTCCCTGAGACGAGGCATAGGGTTGGCTTCTCAAGTCTCCTCCCTGGCAGAAGAAGGATTTGATTCTGAGGAAAGGCCTGAGCTAGCTGTTCCTCTCTCTCAGAAGACTGGTACCTTGGCCAAAAGCTAGTTATCCAGGTCCATGGCAGAGTATCCCCATCTCAGTGTCTTCTTCTGGTCACTCATGCAGACTGAGGCAGAGTCTTCTCTTCCAAGCACTGGTCCCTAACTACAGCACACTAGGTGCTCTGACTGCTCTCCTTATATACATTTTCTAGCTGATCAGGAACCTTCTAGTGGGAGGGGTGAAGTGGAGAAGCTCAGCACAAACAAATACAATGTTACAACTCCTGTATCTCACAGAGTTGCATTAGAGCTTCAGTGATACTCAATGGCAATGACACAGCAGTTTTTCCAGACAAAGCAAGTTTTCAGGTATAAAAACAGAGCTAAACCAGACATTCAAAAGGTCAGACTGTCTGGTTTTGGTGGTAAAAAAAAAAATCTGACTTTTTCTCTCCAAAACATGTTCTTCTTTAAACGTTATGGTATCTGTGGAAAATTATTCTCATATTCACTAGCTAGAATGTCCCAAAAGGTCTCTCAGTATGCAATAACCTTCTCCTAGCGATATGCCCCCATTGTATGTGATAGGAATACACCTTTAAACCTTTTCAGTGAAATTAAGTAAGTTTATTTTGTATACGGGAAACGGGCAAATGTCCACAAATGACCAGACTTCAAAGTATCCTTTCTCCAGAGCACTACATCAGTAGGTCAAGAAGCCCCATTGTAGGAATGGCAGTAGGCAGGTGGTATCAGGCTATGGCAGCAGCACCTGGTCAGAAGTAATAGCCATCACACCATCGTATGATCATTAGTGGTAGAATGATCTATTATGTTGCATCAGGCACCGTGGATCTGATTCATCTTTATGAAGGTTAGTCTCTCAACATTTTGGGAGGAAAGGTGAGGTCTCTTAGGGTTAACTATGCCCCCCGCCACATTGAGCACCCGTTCTGGCTGGGCAAGAAAGCATGCCCATTTCAAACTTCACCAGTTGCGGCCACACTTCAGGTTTTCATGCCCAGTAGTCCACGGCACCCTTCCACCCTGTTTTCTCACAAGCACTCTTCTACCCTAACTCCCTAATGATGACGATGCCCCCTCATCACCCGGCTGCCACATGCGATCATCATCTACAACTGTTTAGTTGTCACTTGTGTCACCCTCATCTCTCTCTTGTGCACGTCCCTGATCTCTCGCAACATGTGCTCCCACCCGACCGTCATCATCAGTAATTGCACTTCTGGAGGAGTCTGCAGCGGACCTCTCCTCCAAGTCTGTGCTGGCCTGTAACTGCTGAGTGCCCTCACAAAGCTTGTCCTCACTAAAAAGTGCAGCCGGCTACAGCAACGTTCTTGTTACTGTCGGTTCCCTAGGAGGGACCAGGCTACTGTCTGTTGGCCACAGTGTACAGTAACTTAGTCAGTAATGTAACAGATTAACTGCAAATGTGGCAGCAGTTGAACAAGATGCATGTAATAATATTGTCACGTATCACGAAATAGTGCAGCCCTGAGCTCAAACCCCAACACTGTCCCTGCCTACTTGCACAGTCCATCCTAACCAACGGTGCACATCTGGACGGAAGTCCCTAGCTTAAGTACGTGCTGGGGCTTACAGGGAGGAGAACAATGGGAGAAAACAATAGACTAAGACAGAACACATGGACAAGCAAATATTACCAAGCAGAGGTCAAGAGCCAGGAGGTCAGGTCAATACCAAGGCATAACACAGGAGCGAAGTCAAATACGAGCTGAGGTCAGAAGCCAAGAGTTAATGTCAGTACAAGGGGTAACATGATGATGAGGTCAAATACTAGTCGAGGTCAGGAGCCAAGAGGTCACGTAGTACAAGGGGAGATACAAGGATGAGGTCAAGTTCAAAGCCGAGGTCAAAACAGAAGTCGCAATGGTACTCAAATGCTGGTGAAGGTAATAAGAAAGATCAATCACAGGCAACCTGTGGCCAGCATGTTGCCTTTCTTCAAATAGGACCAGGAGCATCACATGACCACCATTCATATTATACAGCTGAGGGCCGACTAACAGCTCAGTCCCTCCTACTACTTGATCTTAGACCTACTACATCTTAGACAGCAGACTCTCTACAAAGTCAGAATATATATTTATTTTCACAGATGTGTCACTGAGCCAAGGTGGGACTATTGTAGCCTCTAAGGGTATGTTCACATGTTGCAGGTACGGGGCAGACTTTCCATTGCCGCATCGCATCCAGAAAATCTGCAGCATTGCACAGTACCAGAGAAATGCAGGCGTGTTTAGTAATTCTTACCACATGCTGCAGAAAAAATATCAGCAGATGCTTAATCTGCAGCAAATCTGCAATAAAAATTGACATACAAACGTGGCCCAGAGATGACCACACCGATGATCATAGCAAGAACTACTCCAACCCTCATCTGAGGACACTGAGAAGCAGCATCCCTACATTCAGGTGCAGTATGGACCTCTGTCCAGTCCTGGACGTCAGCCACTAGAGGCACCAGTATGTATCGCTCCACAGTTCGTGACTCCTGCGTCGTGCTGACGACAGACATGTTTAGATGGCATTTATTACCTGATGTCCATATATTCTGTGCTGTAAGACACAAGAATGCGACACTCTGATAAGTAACATGCATATGCACCATAAAGTCAGGTCTAGGAGGAGTCTGGTGGAGGACCTTGCACTCCTGTCTGTGCAGTCGTGAAGGAAGGCAGAGGAGAGGTCGCTCATGGCCGGGGATCCAGAAAGAATTAGACACAATATTAGTCGTTTTAGCTTTCAGAATTTTACACATGGCGGCCAGGGTTTCTCCCGTATTCTCATCCAGTTTTTTGGGTTCGCTGGTCATGGTAAATCTGCATTCATTAACAGCTGTTTGTATGTTTGGGGAGATGGGGACTACAAGAACTATACCAGTTCTGCTGATAACTATGGAGGCCAAACCCTGGAGAGGAGATCATACCCCTTGACGGAGGCCATCACTCTGGTGGACAACCGTGGCTTTGGCATAATCGGAGGTTATGAGACTGGAGAGATCTTTGCTCAGCTCGGTAAGTGAACAACGAGTAATCTCATAGTCATGCAGATGTGTAAAGGAGCAGCATGTACGTTTTGTTGAAATTGTGGCATCTCTGATAAATTACCCAATAAAAGATGTACTGGGGGTCATTTATGATGAGAATTACACCACTTTTTTCATACTTTTGTCACAGATTTGGTCACAAAAGTGATTTGTGGCCAAATCTGTGACTTTTCCAAGGTGGTGGGGAAATGGGGCGTCCTCCAAACATTCCAAAACCATGTGTTTGGAGTAGAAAATGACTTACATCTACGTCATCAAGGGATCTGGTGTAGATTTAAGTAAAACGCTCGGACGGCACCTGCACATAGGAGCATCAAGCGCAGGGTTATTATGACCAGCATCTAAAACGCTGATCTTAATAAATGACCCCATTAGACTTCAGTTCTGTTGGTGATTAATGTCATGGCCTTTCATGAACCAGAAAATCTCCTCTTGGTCATTGTCCATTGTAATCTGGTCCTGTAACTCTTCGTGTTTGTTTTCTTTAAAGGGGTTTCTCCGGGAATTACTTTATTATAAATATATTCCCAAATACCTTTCATTAGTTATAATGGCTCATTTTGTCTGGGGAGCAATCATTAGCAGAAATAAAATGGTCGCCGTCCTATTAGTGCACACAGAACCTGTCCTAATCACACAGGAGGACAAGTTACTTCAGAGCACTGAGGTAAAGAGCTGCCTCATCCTCATCTCTGCTCTGCTTGTCAGGGATTATGATCCTGAATACAGATGATAAGATCTTCAGCTGAATCTCTGTAGGAATGGAGATCACGAGGAGATGTGGTAATGAGCAGCAGCTCTTGTCTGCAGTCTCCATTACCACAGTCTGTCCTGTCCGTCCTCTCTGTACTTCATGTCTCCTCATGGACTCCAGACCTACAGAGATTCAGCTGAAGATCTTATCATCTGTATTCAGGATCATAATCCCTGACAAGCAGAGCAGAGAGGAGGATGAGGCAGCTCTTTACCTCAGTGTTGTGAAGTAACTTGCCCTGCTGTGTGATTAGGACAGGTTCTGTGTGGACTAATAGGACGGCAGCCATTTTATTTCTCCTAATGATTGCTCCATAGATAAAATGAGCCAATATAACTAATTAAAGGTATTTGGGAATATATTCATAATAAAGTTATATTTAGGTATTTTAATTTTCTTAATTCCTGGAGAACCCCTTTAAGAAATTCAAGTAATTTAGCAGAATTTTCAGGACTGACCCTGTTGTTCTTTGTCATATGAAAGGTAATTTGCTCACCCTGGATGAACCAGTCGAATGGACCAAGAAGTATGAACTCATCAACAAGATTAATGAAGCCAAGACTAGTGTCAGTGTCTCAGACTTTGTGGTGCCGGTGCTTGTGTACAGGTGAGACGACGCTCCCAGCAGTCATACCATCTGAGGCACAGGTGACATATAGCGGGGTCTGTTCCCAGAATGAGTACACTGTACATCATAGTAGTCACAGGTCCAGGTAGAGGTGGCCTCATAGAGCTCCTTGGAAATGTCATTTCCCATCATCCTTCTTCAGGCCAGTGCCCTATAGGAGTTTAATGATCATGTTACAGGGAAACGTCTATAGAAGTTGATGGAAGGCTTAGCTGAATGGTCTAAAATCTGAAAGGTGGTTTCTGAACTTTATTGATGCTCTACAATATCAAAACCCTCATAATTTTACTGGATACAGCCCAGACCACTGTTATCTCCATGAAAATAGATCACTAGAACCCCATTAAACGTAGCTCACTCTAGAATCTCATGGAAGCCAGATCACTAGAACTTTGTGGAAGATGGCTCTAGAAGCCCATGCAACTGAGATCATAAGAAAGCCACAAGACTTAGATCACTATGGCAGCCTTTGAAATTTAGTTCATTATTGAACTTTTGGAACATGAAATCTAGATCTTTAGAGTAGTCCTTGGGCCTTAGATCTCCCTAGCATGCCATACATCTGAGATCACTAGAGCACCACGGATCACTAGAGCTTAAGGAAATCTAGGATATCATGAGCCTTAGATCACTCTACTGTAGAATACCCTGTGATCTAGATTTGTTTCTGTAGAACTACGTGGGGTCTGGATGTTACAGGTTTTATATGGACAGTTAATGGTTTTAGACAAAGGTATCCCCTATCCAAAGTGTAGGGGATAACTATTGGATCTGTGCGGTTCCTACCACTAGGACCTTCACTGATCATGTGGTCCCCGTACCCCATGAAGCCCCTCTAAAACTGATGTTGCGGCTGGACGGCTGTGTGCATTTCTGATCAGTGGCTTGGTCCATTTCAGTGTTCTCCACGGGGTACAGGGCTCCCGTTCTCCCATCAGTAGGATCCCCAACAATCCAATAGTTGTCCCCTGTCCTGGAAATAGGGATAATTTTCTCTAATCACAACACCCCTTTAACTATGGTTGCAGTAGACCCCTGTATTGAAGCGCTAGCTCAGATTTCTTTCTTGCTTCTCCCCTCTCTCAGATATGGTTACAGAATGAATTACTCCCTTCTTCATTCCCTTAACTGTTTGTTCTCCTCATCTTTGGGAACTCGTAGTTAGATTATAAAGTGGCAGAAGGAACGTTCATGGTTCCGTCTTCTCTTATTCTTTCAGTATAACAAAATCAGTAACTCCAGAAGAAGAAGGAGAACTGAAGGCGGTCCTGGAGATCTCCCAAACCCTAACAGGTAATACTGCTTCCCATCAACAATCCTAGGCATTGGGACTGAGCGTTGCTTCTTCACATGCATGCTGGGCTCAGCTGAGCATGTCCTGCATGTGTTCTCAATGAGGATGGAAGCATAGTCCATTGCCAGATGCCTACTTCATGATGGGACAATGGATCAGGTAAACATGTCTGATCCTTTTCCCAGCGGCTTCATCTGCTGTGGAGAGTCAGGAAGTCCCCATATGCATACGATCACCTGGTCCCACCATAATCAGCAGGTTTGGACAAATGTTCCCCTAGATCTATGGGAACCATAATGTATGACACACAACTAAAAAAAATGTATCATTCAACTTTCAGGGATATTGCCCTTCGTAGTTCTGACCAACAAAACACACGGTGAACTGACAAAGAGGGAAGATACCTTCAGGAGTATGGGAGTCAACAAAATTTTTTCTATTGAGAACTATACTCCAGAAGATCACTCTAAGTTACGAGGCAAACATGAAGCGGTCCTAAAGTTTTTACATGAAGTCGTAAAAGAAGTTCAGTTTCAATTGGAGAAACCTCGAAACCCAGAGAGAGAGATGAGAAGAAGGAGGAGATATGTGAAACTGTATGTGAAGGAGAGGGAGAAGATCTACAGGAAGGAAGCCTCCATTAAGAGGAAACTCCTGGAGCAGTACAAAAAACCGACCATGACAAATGACCCTCAAATGGAAATAGATCACCAGAGACAAAGGGAAAATCTACTTGAAGAAGATATCAGAAGAATGCAAGAGATGATGTCCTTGGTGGATGTGGAGGAAGTGGAGGAAGAGCCAATATATATGCGTCCAATCGATGCAATGGGGGGGAATTCTGTCATGAATGGTGGATGGTGATCCTGGACAGTATTTATGTGGACAATCCTCTATGGACTCCAATGGTGAATTCCTCCACATTTTTGGCCCAGACATGTACTGCACTTTCTATAGGATTTGTTCAGATAAGCTCCGTCCATCTTGGCAGCATTTTCCATTTCTTCCGTTTCTAGTCAATTTTATTTTGTGACGTCCTCCTCACTCTTAGCAGCTGCCAGAAGATAATCGATTAGTCATATATAATATCTAGTGTTGAGCAAATCGAAGTGAAACAAATTTACTTCCATCCGAATTTCAGAAAAAATGTGATTCTCCACGAAGCCGAATTTCCTCGTCCTTTGTGGTAACAAATCAGTTTATTTTAAAATGGCCATAAAATAAATAGATACTCACCTTATCCATTTGCTCGTGGAGAGGCCATGATGATGTCACTGCGCCTGACCAGTGTGATGACGTCATCACGTCACCTTGCAACATTTTGCCTGGTTTCTTCAATCAAGATGGCTGCAATGGCCCCTGATTAACCCCTGAAAGGCATCAATGTCAGCAATCAGTGATGAATGCGGCATCTGAGGGGTTTAAAGAGGACCTCTCACCGCTCCTGACGCCTGTTTTAATAGCTTCATGCATTCCCCATGTAATAACAATTCTGGAGCATTTATTCTTATGTCTCTATGTTGTGTCATTCCTTTATTATTTCTACTAGAAGTTATGAATGAATTACTAGCAGTCTGCAGTAAGGGTACAGAGGGGTGGTAACAAGCTGGGGGGGTGTCCCTGCACAGTCTGACAATGGCAGCACTGATTGGATAGAGTCAGTCTGTGCAGGAACACACCCAGAACTTGTCACCTCCCCTCTGTACCCTTACTGCAGACTGCTAGAAATTCATTCATAACTTCTAGTAGAAATAATAAAGGAATGGCACAACATAGAGTCATAAGAATAGATGTTCCAGAATTGTTATTGCATGGGGGATGCATGGAGATATTAAACCAGGCGTCAGGAGAGGGGAGAGGTCCTCTTTAATGATGGGGGCAGTGTGGTTGCCGTTCCCCGTAATCGCGCTGCTACATACAATGGAATGCAATTTCTTTGTAAAATTCGGTGAAGCAGCTGAATCAAATTTTTGATAACTTGGCTCATCACTAATGGTATCTGTTCTGGTGATGAGGCTTATTTAATAAATGTGTTATCTTCTATACAGTCTACATTTATTGCATCTTTGTCAAGAGCCCTTTGTCCTCTCTAGAATCCTAGGAGCAAAGGCTCCACGTGGGTGCTTAGTGCTCTGTTGGATCTCAGCCAGGAAACTGGATTACAATTAGATCACTAATTAGCACAATTAGCAGTAAAGTACAGATGAACAGGCTCCAGGGTTCAATGTTATGTTCTATTCATGATAAACAAGGATGTGAATACAGAAAAATTCTAAGAAGTTCTATCTTCACATCTTAACCTGAACTCGTGAGATATATTTCAGTCTACGGAAGACTTGACACTTCGGCATGGACATTGAAGAATGGGGCTATAAGAGAATCCTGCTGCAGCTCTTTGGGTTCTTAGGCCATGGTAGATAGTCCTTCATTAAAACCTGTAAGTACATCTTGGATGATGAGGACAACATGAACCATGTTGGGGCCAACATGTCTGACCCCCAACCCACCACTTCTAATGCTGGCGTCTTTGGATCTGACTCATATAGAGAAAGGGTAAAAGAAACCAAGGGCGCACAATCGTGAAGTACGTTTTGGTAATACAGATAGATAGAATATGGTAAGATGGAGGCTCACCTTGTAAGAGTTTGTAGGGACTTTGGTCCAGAGAATACAGCTGCAGATGTTTAATCTTCGGACAGGGATGCCAAATCCCACCAAGAGAGAATCGTATGGATATTAGAAAATTCTGGCGCCAAGGAATCTGGTCCCGACATCCCCAGGTATTTTTTTATGACAATTCTTTATTGTCAGACATAAGGTGCACAGCCAGTAAAATGACGCGATTCGGGGCTAACAAGGGCCCCTTCTTCAGGTTACAAACAGGCAGACATACACATATTTATATAGAGTACATACCTTAAAAAACCGCATCTGTAGGCAGTGCTTAGTGGGTGGTGCTACAGACAACGTCATTTACAATTAGCATATAGCACAAATACTTTCATATTTTCAAAACTTTTGTCAAAATGCTTATAGTCAATGTACAGGTTTATGGATAATATATTCCATAAAACCGCTAAAAAACGACCGCTAGTTTATTAAAACGATGTATAACTGTGATGGGTCATGTGACCGGCCGCAGAGCGCAAGTGTGAAACGCTTGCAGCTTCCAGGCCGATGGGCATCAAGGCGGTCATGTGACCTTTTGCTAGGAGACCGGGACGCTACGAAGGCAGCCAGCGGTGTAGGATGATAAAGAAACGTCCCCCGGTCGTAAAGGCATATGATAGATGTGGGGGGGGATTAACAAATGTAGCTGATATGAAATAGCTAAATAAATAAAAAAAAGAGATAAATAAATGTGAATATGAAGAGTGAATAAATGAATAAACACCACAGGACATCCTAGAAGCTGACCTATAACATCACTCTGATGGACAACCAGAGCTCCAGATAAGAACATAATGTACGTTCTGTCCTCCTTATGTGTGAGTGGGGCATAAGAGGACAGGCAGCTAATATCCCTCCCTCCAGTGACTCCGGAGCAACCCACCAACGTAATTGTTTTATTGCAAAGATAGAGTAAAACTGAGAAAGAGAAAGAAACCTGCTTAGTATTGGAAATAGACAGTATTGTACAATGCTACGCAGACACAAACATGTGCATGAAATACAGGTAACTGTACACTCAGATTATAATTGTGCATCAACCTACAATCCTGGAATGCTAAATAATAGCCACAACATACCAGTGATGCCACATTTAGTCTGGGTGACGAGGATGATCTCAGATGCTGATTGTCCTTCAATAGATTTTGGGAAAAATGTTGTCTATGAGCTGACATAATGATGTCACCAGGGTCACAAGTGATGAATACAGTGAGGCATATAAAGGATTAAATGCTAGAAACTATTTTCAGAAATGATCACTAGATGGAGCTAAAACGACATGAATAAAAGGTAAAGTAAATATAAACTGAACACAAACTGTCAAATGTAACAAGGGATTAAAACCCGTCTAAATACAATGGTGGCCCCGTGACAGTAAAGTGATGACAACTTCATCATAAATGCAATGCAAACACTTACGACAGATTTCTAGCAATAGTAAATCTGCCGAGGTGTCTATAGTATAATGCAGATGTCTCCCTGAACGTTGTGTGGGTGGCTGTGGTGCAGAGGGTCTATCCAGCCCAGTTATGTTCAGATTAAGTTTTTATCCACTGACACCAATGAGAATTTCATCAACCAGGAGTCAACAGTACCCATGCACGTCCAATGGTGCCCACCCCAAGCAACTGCTGGGCCCCCTAGACCAATCTTCAGAAACCAACATTACCATAGCAAACTTCTGCAGTCCACCTCACATCACCTGTAACATAAAGGCTGCGGCATGAATCTGGTACCTTACGGTACTGCCATACATGGCGGGTTCACCGCTGATTTTTTACGGCATACATTCTGCGCAAATTCTGTACAACAAAAGGTGAAATCCATGACAGAACCCATAGCGTAGATGGACATTTGATGGATTTAAAATCATTACAATTATGGATTGTGGATTTCACAGCTTTCCACAGCTTTCCTCCACTTTGCTGATGCTGTAATTGCTGTGGATTTTCTGCGCCCTCAAGTGCCCTGGACTATTCCTCCCCTAATCCATACCTTCCAATATCTTGGCTCCATGTCTCTTTTTACAGTCCACATCCCCTTTAGAGACAGGACACACCCCATTTACATGGCCTGGCTCTGCCCCCTCACTGTGTGGTCAGACTCCAGGACTGAGACTTGCCAACTCTTCCAGGAGTCCCGGAGTTCTGCCCGGCAGGATGAGGCGAGCTCTGTATCTTCAAGAACCCTTTACCCCTGGATGTGTCCGTGGAGTGGAGAGGACAGGATTGTGGATGTTTCTCTATAGGTAGTGACGGTAGTGAGTACATTCCTGCAAAAATATCAAGATGAAAGGAGGGAGAGGATGAGAGATGTATCTGCAGGGAGGAAGCGTGTCTAGGACCTGAAATCACAGCATCAGAGCCTTTATGTCATAGTGGCCTCACATCAGCACTGTCCTAACCACTACCCACATCATTATCATAACTACTATCCTCAATATCACCCTGACCATTGTCATGACATCATTATTGTCACAACTACTACCCTCATCATCACATCATCATTGTCATTACCACTACTCTCATTACTGTATACCTTGATGTTTTACGGCAGGATCTGGATCTCCTGTAGATTAAGGGTCGCAGGTGATACCAGATCTCCGCATGGTGGTTCTGTTTTTATGGGGGTGGGTTTATCATTGTTCCTTGGTGGAGAGGACCATGGGATCTGAGCTGTTAGCAAAGCTTCCCCCATTTCCCCCAATGTCACAATATGTCCTATAGACATCCTTTCTGTGCTACAATTAACATCTGGCAAAAACTCTTCCCCTTGTCAAGGGTCGTGTCACACTGAAAACCTCCAGTCCCTGTGGAAAGTATCCCACTGTACAGGGAATGGTGGCACCTAATTGTCCCAGTAGGGAATGGTGATTCTGACTGGCCCATCCCACTATCCCTATCTGCTTGCATGATCCTCTCTAAGCAGGGGACCACAACTGGTCAACAGTCCCTTCCTAAATATGTGCATGGTGTATACGGGAAAGGAAGAACAGGAGGAAAAAAAAACTAGTGACAGATCAACAGCCACAAAAACGGGCGCATGACGGAAATAGACAAGACAAAGAGAGACAAAAGCAGACCAGATGTAACCAACAAATACAGTCAATTATATCAGGTCCTATAAATACAGACTCCTGAATAAGATCCTATAAATACAGCCCCGGACCAGACCTCGTAAGTAAATACAGCCTCCTACATCAGGTCCTATAAATACAGCCCCGGACCAGACCTCGTAAGTAAATACAGCCTCCTACATAAAATCCTATAAATACAGCCCCGGACCAGACCTCGTAAGTAAATACAGCCTCCTACATAAAATCCTATAAATACAGCCCCGGACCAGACCTCGTAAGTAAATACAGCCTCCTACATCAGGTCCTATAAATACAGCCCCGGACCAGAGCTGGTAAGTAAATACAGCCCCTACATCAGGTCCTATAAATACAGCCCCGGACCAGACCTCGTAAGTAAATACCGCCTCCTACATAAAATCCTATAAATACAGCCCCGGACCAGACCTCGTAAGTAAATACAGCCTCCTACATAAAATCCTATAAATACAGCCCCGGACCAGACCTGGTAAGTAAATACAGCCCCTACATCAGGTCCTATAAATACAGCCCCGGACCAGACCTCGTAAGTAAATACCGCCTCCTACATAAAATCCTATAAATACAGCCCCGGACCAGACCTCGTAAGTAAATACCGTCCCCTACATCAGATCCTATAAATACAGCCCCGGACCAGACCTCGTAAGTAAATACCGCCTCCTACATAAAATCCTATAAATACAGCCCCGGACCAGACCTCGTAAGTAAATACCGCCCCCTACATCAGATCCTATAAATACAGCCCCAGACCAGACCTCGTAAGTAAATACCGCCCCCTACATCAGATCCTATAAATACAGCCCCGGACCAGACCTCGTAAGTAAATACCGCCTCCTACATAAAATCCTATAAATACAGCCCCGGACCAGACCTCGTAAGTAAATACCGCCCCCTACATCAGATCCTATAAATACAGCCCTGGACCAGACCTCGTAAGTAAATACCGGCCCCTACATCAGATCCTATAAATACAGCCCGGACCAGACCTCGTAAGTAAATACCGCCTCCTACATAAAATCCTATAAATACAGCCCCGGACCAGACCTCGTAAGTAAATACCGCCTCCTACATAAAATCCTATAAATACCGACCTGGACCAGACCTCGTAAGTAAATACAGCCTCCTACATCAGGTCCTATAAATACAGCCCCGGACCAGACCTCGTAAGTAAATACCGGCCCCTACATCAGATCCTATAAATACAGCCCGGACCAGACCTTGTAAGTAAATACCGCCCCCTACATCAGATCCTATAAATACAGCCCTGGACCAGACCTCGTAAGTAAATACCGGCCCCTACATCAGATCCTATAAATACAGCCCCGGACCAGACCTCGTAAGTAAATACCGCCTCCTACATAAAATCCTATAAATACAGCCCCGGACCAGACCTCGTAAGTAAATACCGCCTCCTACATAAAATCCTATAAATACAGCCCCGGACCAGACCTCGTAAGTAAATACCGCCCCCTACATCAGGTCCTATAAATACAGCCCTGGACCAGACCTCGTAAGTAAATACCGCCCCCTACATCAGGTCCTATAAATACAGCCCCGGACCAGACCTCGTAAGTAAATACAACCTCCTACATAAAATCCTATAAATACAGACCCCCGGACCAGACCTCGTAGGTAAATACAGCCTCCTACATAAAATCCTATAAATACAGCCCCGGACCAGACCTCGTAAGTAAATACAGCCTCCTACATCAGGTCCTATAAATACAGCCCCGGACCAGACCTCGTAAGTAAATACAGCCTCCTACATAAAATCCTATAAATACAGCCCCGGACCAGACCTCGTAAGTAAATACAGCCTCCTACATAAAATCCTATAAATACAGCCCCGGACCAGACCTCGTAAGTAAATACAGACTCCTACATAAAATCCTATAAATACAGCCCTGGACCAGACCTCGTAAGTAAATACCGCCTCCTACATAAAATCCTATAAATACAGCCCTGGACCAGACCTCGTAAGTAAATACAGACTCCTACATAAAATCCTATAAATACAGCCCTGGACCAGACCTCGTAAGTAAATACCGCCTCCTACATAAAATCCTATAAATACAGCCCTGGACCAGACCTCGTAAGTAAATACAGCCTCCTACATAAAATCATATAAATATAGCCTCCTACATAAAATCCTATAAATACAGCCCCGGACCAGACCTCGTAAGTAAATACAGCCCCCTACATCAGGTCCTATAAATACAGCCCCGGACCAGACCTCGTAAGTAAATACCGGCCCCTACATCAGATCCTATAAATACAGCCCGGACCAGACCTCGTAAGTAAATACCGCCTCCTACATAAAATCCTATAAATACAGCCCCGGACCAGACCTCGTAAGTAAATACAGCCTCCTACATCAGGTCCTATAAATACAGCCCTGGACCAGACCTCGTAAGTAAATACCGGCCCCTACATCAGGTCCTATAAATACAGCCCCGGACCAGACCTCGTAAGTAAATACAGCCTCCTACATAAAATCCTATAAATACAGCCCTGGACCAGACCTCGTAAGTAAATACCGCCTCCTACATAAAATCCTATAAATACAGCCCTGGACCAGACCTCGTAAGTAAATACAGCCTCCTACATAAAATCCTATAAATACAGCCTCCTACATAAAATCCTATAAATACAGCCCCGGACCAGACCTCGTAAGTAAATACAGCCTCCTACATAAAATCCTATAAATACAGCCCCGGACCAGACCTCGTAAGTAAATACCGGCCCCTACATCAGATCCTATAAATACAGCCCGGACCAGACCTCGTAAGTAAATACCGCCTCCTACATAAAATCCTATAAATACAGCCCCGGACCAGACCTCGTAAGTAAATACAGCCTCCTACATCAGGTCCTATAAATACAGCCCTGGACCAGACCTCGTAAGTAAATACCGGCCCCTACATCAGGTCCTATAAATACAGCCCTGGACCAGACCTCGTAAGTAAATACAGCCCCCTACATAAAATCCTATAAATACAGCCCCGGACCAGACCTCATAAGTAAATACAGCCCCCTACATAAAATCCTATAAATACAGGTCCAGACCAGATGTCATAAATAAATACAGACCCTGGGTGTACTACATCTGATGCACTTACACAGCAGCTCCTCCTCTACCTCCTTGCTGCTCTCCCCTTTGGTGTAAGGACCTTCAGGATGGGGTCATGTGACCCCATGCAGGTCCTTCTGTAAATTCTACAGCTCACTGTGCAGTTTTGCAATGTGCACTACAATGCATTCATGGGCCAGGAATCATTGCAAAAATCAGTTTTGTCATAGTTTTCTTTATGATTTGCAGCATGTCTATTAGCAACTTAGAAATTGGGCCCCAGATGACCGCCTAGGCCACACATCCTTCGGCTTTGGGTGGGTGAGGTTCTCTTGGTGCTGCACACAATCCCAGCATTGTCACAATTATCAGGTGTAAGGTCTACAGTAAGTCAGGATTTTATTCAGGTAGAGAAGTTTTGTATCCGTTCGGCCATATAAATAATACCCGGAGATTTGATGATGCTTCTGAAGACTGCGGAGAAGCTGACAGGTGAGTGATTTATTTATTATACTCACTTATATAGCGCTGACATATTCCACAGCACTGTACAGTCATCAGCATCACACTGTCCCCAGGAGCTCACAATCACGCAAACACAGTGAGAACTCCTTTCACCTTCTCCATTCCCTCCTCCTCATATAACTATCCAGCTTTTTTCCTCAAGAAACCAACCAACAGTGATGGACACGAGGTTTATTACAGGTATGATATCATTAGAAAAACCTGCATAGAAGCCTCAATTCAGTGAAATCACCTGAGGACTTCTGGGTAACGTGTAATATTCTACCCACAGCAACATAAGACATGGAGAGATTGAAAGACATCAGTTCTAGTTATTCTATAGATCATATCTATGGAGAGCAGGGATGTCCAACCTGTGGCCCACCAATCTACAGCTATCAGGAAATGTTTGGAGTAGTAGTTTTGCTGGAGGGCTGCAGGATGGACCTCCCTGACCTCTCTGTACTATGGGTCTCCTTCAGGATGGCTTCTGAAGAGATAACATTGGAGGGGATTAACTAAATAAACTAGATGGGAAGATTGTGTGATGTGATAGATTTGACACATCTTGCTGGACACGATGGACACCATCTCTTGGTTGACTTACCTTAGACCTGTATTTTGTGGTAAGATTATGGCCAGCACCATTAATAAATCATTTGACAAGTCCTCCTAGCCACTTTTCAAGCCTTCCTAGTGAGGAGCAAAAAGTGTCAAAAGTTTTCAAAGCTCCAATGTTCTAAAAGGCAGAAGACATCTGTCTCACCCGTTAGACTTCCTTGGCATATACCTGTGGGACACTGATTAGATGACTGAGGGTCAGTTATGGTCGCTGCGCTCCTGGGCTCACATTTTTAGACCGATCTGCACACAGCATTCCTTATCTACAGCATCTGCTCCTCCTGGTTTATCACATTTCAGAGCTGGTCACAGTCCTGGACCACGTGACATCTCGGCAGATACAGAGATTGCATGTCTGCAGGTCATAAGGAAGCAACAGTGAAGAAAAGTGATAAATATGGAAATTCTTGTGGATTTGCAGAAAGTTCAATATCTTCAGAACAGAAGACAGAAGATAGAAGAGGCAGTTCCTGCCCTAGTGATAGGATGGATCTTGATCTACAGGTCCCAGTGAGGTCAGTATATGCCCCATGCAGCTGCCATGGCCATCTACCACATCATAATATACATCCCGAAGGGTTTAGCTCTCAGCGTCAGGTAGGTTTGTGGGTTAGTCTAGGGCTACAGCGTATAAATACACAGCAACATGTTTTGTAATGATAGTCAATGGTGTAACACTGCGACATGCTGCCACATACTGCGACATACTGCCACATGCTGCCACATACTGCGACATGCTGCCACATACTGCGACATGCTGCCACATGCTGCCACATACTGCCACATACTGCGACATGCTGCCACATACTGCGACATGCTGCCACATGCTGCGACATACTGCGACATGCTGCAACATACTGCGACATGCTGCAACATACTGCGACATGCTGCAACATACTGCGACATGCTGCAACATACTGCAACATGCTGCGACATACTGCGACATGCTGCGACATACTGCGACATGCTGCCACATGCTGCGACATACTGCGACATCCTGCGACATAAAGCCACATACTGCCACATACTGCGACATGCTGCCACATACTGCCACATGCTGCCACATACTGCGACATGCTGCGACATGCTGCGACATACTGCGTTGACGACTCAACAGTAACACAGAAATCCAACTTGGATGGATTTTTTTTGACAGTCGTGTTGCGACACCATGGACTATGATTGTGAAAAATGCGACATTGATGCGGCATGAATGTCGTGCCATACATGTCGCTGTGTAGGCCAAGCCTTAAGGTTTGCTTCTTCCCCGGTGCACGTTGCCTACCTGCATATTGTGCTGCTGGGGATTTTTCTTATGTGCTGGGAGAGAGACGGAGAAGAGTCAGGAACATCCTAGAATAACTGGTATTTTCCAGCACGAGGCCATCAAACATCATGTTGAGCTGAATTTCCTGATGCTTCGTGGTAACGAGTCACTTTTTTCCTAAAATGGCAACTACACGTTACAAAGTGAAAGTAAGAAGCCCGGGAATGCAAGATCACCCATAATGCCATGCAGACAGCCAATCAACATCTAGCAAGCCCCTGTGATATCACAGCCTTACAAAAAGCCTCATCCCGCCCGGTCTCTGAGATTTCACTGTGAAGTGTTAGGGAGAGACATGACAAACACTAGGGACAGTGATTAAGAAAGCCTTTGATTGTAAAATATTGGATAGGAAGAGTTTAGGGACAGTGTAGGGACAGTGTAGAGAGATCATAGGGAGACTTTTTGCACAGTATAGGGAGAGCATAGGGAGAGTTCAGGGACTAATTGAACAGTGTCCTCCTTGGTTAATAGATAAACAATTCTACTACACCTTGATTCACTAATTGGGGTGAAAAAAACTGTCTACTGCTACTACTGCTATAGGGGTGTCCGCATTGTTTTATAGAAAAGTCATTCTGTAATTGGGGTGAAAAAGCGCTCTATGTTTACAGTTATTTGTTTTTCTTCCTTCTTTTATAGATAAATAATTCCAGTAATTAATTCTGTAAATGGGGTGAAAGGCTGTCTAATACTACTGCTATAGGGGTGTCCGCATTGTTTTATACATAAACTACTCACAAAAAGTTAGGGTGAAATTTATCTAAAATGTAATAAGCTCACGCTACAGTGATGTTATATAATGAAAGTCGAGCATTAAGTAGAAGCAGCGATGGTGATTTCATGATCTCAAACAATGTATTGAAACAAAAGTCATCACCAGTGGGTGGTATACCGCCACAAAAATGGCAGAGTCTCAATACTTTGTTCTATGGCCTTGAGCATCAATTACAGCTTGACACCGTTCCCTAATGATGGACCTCGATGAGCTGGAGCATTGTCCTCCATGAAGATGACATTAGGCATAGAGGCACAATGACTGGAGTAATGATGTTCTTCAGGTAGTCTGGGCTTGTCACTGGACCGTTCACACAGTGTCGGCGGTCCTGTACTGACGAGACACCTAATGACTTATTCATGATGGTATATGCAGTGTGGTATGAGATTTCATAATCATGTTTAGAATAATAATGATTATGTATATTTTTTGAGTAATTTTCCATTAATGGGTATTTTATTGAATTGTCCATTTAACATGTATTATTTTCACTGTCCATGTACCACTCATTTTTTAGTTTAACCCCTTTGCACCCAGCGCTGTACTAGTATGGTGCTGGGGGCGTGTTTAATGATGGTGCCACTCCTGAACAGAGTGGGCGTCATGGCTGCGGGTGAACTGCTGATTTATACATCAGACACCCGTGGATGATGTCGCGACTGGCAGTAATGCCGATCACGGACATTTAACCCTTTGGATGCCACAGTCAATCATGACCACGGCATCCAAGGGCTTAAAACACCGGAGGCGCGCGCTTCCGGTGTTACTCTGGCTCTCCCGTGTGGCGATCGGAGGAGCTGGAGCATGGATGCAGCAGCCCCTGTCATAGTGAATGACCTTCTGTGTAATAGGGCCTCATAGGAAAGCATTGAAATCCTCATAGACTCCGATGCTAATGCATTGGAGTCTATGATATAAGAAATCAGATGATTGATTGTAATAGTTCCCTATGGGAACTATAAAAACAAGTGTAAAAAAAAGTAAATAAAGTTTAAAAAAAATAAAAAAGCAAAAGTTCAAATCACCTCCCTTTTTCAAAAATAAAAATAGTAAAAAATTTTTAAAAAAACTATACATCATGGGTATCGCCGTGGGCGAAAATGCCCATATTAAAAACCGCGAAATGGAAAAAAGCGTCAAAATGGCCGTTTCACACTTTTTTGTCGCTTTTTTTGTTTATAAAAAATTGAATAAAAAGTGATCAAGAAGTCCTACACACCCCATAATGGTATCAATGAAAAGTTCAGATCTCCCCGCAAAAACTGAGCCCCCATACAGCTCCGTACACATAAATACCAAAAAGTTATAGGGTTCAAAATATGGTGACAAAAAATAAATTCTAACTTTATAATTATTTTATCACAAAACGCAAGAAAAACTCTACGTATTGGGTATCTCCGGATTTGTACTGAGCTGTAGAATGAAAGTAACTGGTCAGTTGTAATTCACATCAAACGCCGTAAATAAAAAAAAACGTAAAACTGTGGCGGAATTGAGTTTTTTTTTGCAATTTCACCCAGTTTGGAATTTTAGAAAAATAAAAAAATTATGGCTGTATGAAGGCAGAGAACGCAAAAAAAAACAAAAACCTCCGGGGCTGAAAGGGTTAATTAGTGTTAGTGGCAGTTTATATTATAGTGACATAGCTCGTCGGACTTCTGAATATGTTGGTAGTAGCGCGGAGCGTTCCACCAGAGGTTCCGGATATGCCTCACTATCGTTTAGAAGATATCAATGAATCCCCCCTTTTTTTCTTTATGTTTAGGGCAATTGAATTGTAATTATATTATAATGTCTACATTATATAAGACGGATAAGGAATGAGGTGGGAGGTATACAGTGCCGGATGTGAGACCACACGTTCCAGCCAATCATTGGGTACATACAGGCAGGGAGCAGACTGTCAATCATTCAGCCAGGATATAGCTGATCTAACGCACTTCATGATTAAGTAACTCAGAACTAAGCAAATTTTTTGGGGAAAAATACTCCGAGGTATCCAAATAGACAATGTCGCTCATCTCTAATCATAATGAAGGTGCTAGTTGTCAGAATCTTCTGGACTCCTGATGTCTTTCATATTGGACGAAGAGGCCACAGCTCCATTAATTGCACAAATTGTGCATGACGTCATCTAGCAGACATAGTGAACACTGGGGGGAAAAAAGAACAGTCCTGTAAGAATGAGAGCAACAAGCCAATGAGATAGAAAACAACAACAACAGCACCGTCAGACAAAAAACAATAGTGCTGCAGGACAAAACAAAAACCGCACCGTCAGACAAAAAACAATAGTGCTGCAGGACAAAACAAAAACCGCACCGTCAGACAAAAAACAATAGTGCTGCAGGATAAAAAAAAAAACGCACCGTCAGACAAAAAACAATAGTGCTGCAGGACAAAACAAAAACCGCACCGTCAGACAAAAAACAATAGTGCTGCAGGATAAAACAAAAACCGCACCGTCAGACAAAAAACAATAGTGCTGCAGGACAAAACAAAAACCGCACCGTCAGACAAAAAACAATAGTGCTGCAGGACAAAACAAAAAACCGCACCGTCAGACAAAAAACAATAGTGCTGCAGGACAAAACAAAAACCGCACCGTCAGACAAAAAACAATAGTGCTGCAGGACAAAACAAAAACCGCACCGTCAGACAAAAAACAGTAGTGCTGCAGGATAAAACAAAAACCGCACCGTCAGACAAAAAACAATAGTGCTGCAGGATAAAACAAAAACCGCACCGTCAGACAAAAAACATAGTGCTGCAGGACAAAACAAAAACCGCACCGTCAGACAAAAAACAATAGTGCTGCAGGACAAAACAAAAACCGCACCGTCAGACAAAAAACAGTAGTGCTGCAGGACAAAACAAAAACCGCACCGTCAGACAAAAAACAGTAGTGCTGCAGGACAAAACAAAAACCGCACCGTCAGACAAAAAACAGTAGTGCTGCAGGACAAAACAAAAACCGCACCGTCAGACAAAAAACAGTAGTGCTGCAGGACAAAACAAAAACAAAACAAAAGCAGTGCTGTCAAAATATGATCTCAACTTTGCAAGATCTGAGACTCAGGGGACTGTAAAGACTCCTCGGGGAACACAGCGCCTCCTCAGCACAGGACTTTTCTTCTGTTACCCTGACATGTCACAGTTGTAGACTCTGCTCTGACTAATGAGGGTGTGAGCTAAAGGAAAAGTGAAAGTAGAGCAAAGCTGAGCAAAGGAGGAGGGGAGACTGCGAGGAGGAGGAGAGGAAAGTCCACAGACTGAGCGAGAGACAGACTGAAAGAGAGAGAGAGAAAACCACCCAGAGACAGAGATAGAAAGAGTTAGAAATACACGGAAAGAGTGAGGAAGAGAAAAAGAGACAGAGAGGACTAATCCACTGCTCAGGAAGGAGACATGAACTTCAGAACCTGGTGAGTCTCATTCTGTCGACATACCATCATCTTATATCCCCCTACATACCATCATCTTATATCCTCCTACGTACCGTCATCTTATATCCCCCTACGTGCCGTCATCTAATATCCCCCTACGTGCCATCATCTTATATCCCCCTACATACCGTCATCTTATATCCCCCTACGTACCGTCATCTTATATCCCCCTATGTACCGTCATCATATATCCCCCAACGTACCGTCATCTTATATCCCCCTATGTACCGTCATCATATATCCCCCAACGTACCGTCATCTTATTTCCCCCTACGTACCGTCATCTTATATCCCCCTACATACCGTCATCTTATATTCCCCTACGTACCGTCATCTTATATCCCCCTACGTACCGTCATCTTAAATCCCCTACGTAACCGTCATCATATATCCCCCTACATACGTCATCTTATATCCCCTACATACCGTCATTTTATATCCCCCTACGTACCGTCATCTTATATCCCCCTACATCCGTCATCTTATATCCCCCTACATACCTCATCATCTTATATCCCCTACGTACCGTCATCACTTATATCCCCCTACATACCGTCATCTTATATCCCCCTACGTACCGTCATCTTATATCCCCCTACATACCGTCATCTATATCCCCCGACGTACCGTCATCTTATATCCCCCTACGTCCCGTCATCTTATATCCCCCTACATACAGTCATCTTATATCCCCCTACGTCCCGTCATCTTATATCCTCCTACATACCGTCATCTTATATCCCCCTACGTACCGTCATCTTATATCCCCCTACGTACCGTCATCTTATCTCTGCTCTTCCCTGTTCACATTTGTTTTCTTTTGCTCATCTTTGTTTTTTATTCTCCAGTACATAAAGGAATATAGTCACATCCACAGCTGATTATATATATATAATATATATATATGTGCCATATTCTTCAGGTACTTATAGATATATAGTCACATGTACAGCCGATACTTATAGATATATAGTCACGTGTACAACTGATACTTATAGATATATAGTCACATGTACAACTGATACTTATAGATATATAGTCTCATATACAGCCAGTACTTATAGATATATAGTCTCATATACAGCCGGTACTTATAGATATATAGTCTCATATACAGCCGGTACTTATAGATCTATAGTCTCATATACAGCTGGTACTTATAGATATATAGTCTCATATACAGCCGGTACTTATAGATATATAGTCTCATATACAGCCAGTACTTATAGATATATAGTCTCATATACAGCCGGTACTTATAGATCTATAGTCTCATATACAGCCGGTACTTATAGATATATAGTCTCATATACAGCCGGTACTTATAGATCTATAGTCTCATATACAGCTGGTACTTATAGATCTATAGTCTCATATACAGCCGGTACTTATAGATCTATAGTCTCATATACAGCCAGTACTTATAGATCTATAGTCTCATATACAGCCGGTACTTATAGATCTATAGTCTCATATACAGCCAGCACTTATAGATCTATAGTCTCATATACAGCCAGTACTTATAGATATATAGTAACATGTACAGCCGGTACTTATAGATATATAGTCTCATATACAGCCAGTACTTATAGATATATATAGTCTCATATACAGCCGGTACTTATAGATATATAGTCTCATATACAGACAGTACTTATAGATATATAGTCTCATATACAGCCGGTACTTATAGATATATATAGTCTCATATACAGCCAGTACTTATAGATCTATAGTCTCATATACAGCCGGTACTTATAGATCTATAGTCTCATATACAGCCAGCACTTATAGATCTATAGTCTCATATACAGCCAGTACTTATAGATATATAGTAACATGTACAGCCGGTACTTATAGATATATAGTCTCATATACAGCCAGTACTTATAGATATATAGTCTCATATACAGCCAGTACTTATAGATATATATAGTCTCATATACAGCCGGTACTTATAGATATATAGTCTCATATACAGACAGTACTTATAGATATATAGTCTCATATACAGCCAGTACTTATAGATATATAGTCTCATATACAGCCAGTACTTATAGATATATATAGTCTCATATACAGCCAGTACTTATAGATCTATAGTCTCATATACAGCCGGTACTTATAGATATATAGTCTCATATACAGACAGTACTTATAGATATATAGTCTCATATACAGCCAGTACTTATAGATATATAGTCTCATATACAGCCAGTACTTATAGATCTATAGTCTCATATACAGCCAGTACTTATAGATCTATAGTCTCATATACAGCCAGTACTTATGGATATATAGTCTCATGTACAGCCAGTACTTATAGATTTATAGTCTCATATACAGCCAGTACTTATAGATCTATAGTCTCATATACAGCCAGTACTTATAGATCTATAGTCTCATATACAGCCGGTACTTATGGATATATAGTCTCATGTACAGCCAGTACTTATAGATCTATAGTCTCATATACAGCCGGTACTTATGGATATATAGTCTCATGTACAGCCGGTACTTATAGATCTATAGTCTCATGTACAGCCGGTACTTATAGATATATAGTCACATGTACAGCTGGTCCTTATAGATATATAGTCACATGTACAGCCGGTACTTACAGATATATAGTCACAGGTACAGCCGGTACTTATAGATATATAGTCACATGTACAGCCGGTACTTATAGATCTATAGTCTCATGTACAGCCGGTACTTATAGATATATAGTCACATGTACAGCCGGTCCTTATAGATATATAGTCACATGTACAGCTGGTCCTTATAGATATATAGTCACATGTACAGCCGGTCCTTATAGATATATAGTCAAATGTACAGCCGGTACTTACAGATATATAGTCACAGGTACAGCCGGTACTTATAGATATATAGTCACATGTACAGCCGGTACTTATAGATCTATAGTCTCATGTACAGCCGGTACTTATAGATATATAGTCACATGTACAGCCGGTCCTTATAGATATATAGTCACATGTACAGCCGGTCCTTATAGATATATAGTCACATGTACAGCCGGTACTTATAGATATATAGTCTCATATACAGCCAGTACTTATAGATATATAGTCTCATGTACAGCCGGTACTTATAGATATATAGTCACATGTACAGCCGGTACTTATAGATATACACTCACCGGCCACTTTATTAGGTACACCATGCTAGTAACGGGTTGGACCCCCTTTTGCCTTCAGAACTGCCTCAATTCTTCGTGGCATAGATTCAACAAGGTGCTGGAAGCATTCCTCAGAGATTTTGGTCCATATTGACATGATGGCATCACACAGTTGCCGCAGATTTGTCGGCTGCACATCCATGATGCGAATCTCCCGTTCCACCACATCCCAAAGATGCTCTATTGGATTGAGATATGGTGACTGTGGAGGCCATTTGAGTACAGTGAACTCATTGTCATGTTCAAGAAACCAGTCTGAGATGATTCCAGCTTTATGACATGGCGCATTATCCTGCTGAAAGTAGCCATTCAGATGTTGGGTACATTGTGGTCATAAGGGATGGACATGGTCAGCAACAATACTCAGGTAGGCTGTGGCGTTGCAACGATGCTCAATTGGTACCAGGGCCCAAAGAGTGCCAAGAAAATATTCCCCACCATGACACCACCA